>JAUIMM010001621.1:267500-562924 GCA_031769625.1 Taudactylus pleione
GATGGGAACCCCCCCCACTATCATGTGTTCTGCCCACTGTAATAACTTACGCCTTTCACTGACAATGGCGCCATTGAAATCTGCAGGGTACAGTATTTCTTTTCAATTGCGCTCTGAATATTGAGTAAGTGTTGTTAGGGGGTCAGCTTTCTGGGAAACGTTACTTATTAGCTTCAGCGAATCCAAAACGAAAAACAGCCAGTAACTTTGCCCCTTGGTAACGCCATACTGCGCTGCCAGTGGCGCAGATTTAAAAGGTGCAGAGATAATGAGATGTGAGAGGGGCGTGTCCAAACTGACTTTGCACCACTGGAATTGTGGCACGGTTTTCCCAGGTACAAAGTTACTTGCATTTTTCCACACAGTAGCCCATTTTAAAGTGGGTGTCTGTAACTTTTAGACCATCCCCCACCTGTGTGACCCCCACCTTCTCTCATGGGGTTATGACTTGCTCACCGGAGCTGGACCACAGTAGCATAGACCAAAGTTACTATAGTAGCATGTTCCATACTCTCCAACATTTAGAGTAAAGCTGGCCACACATCTAAAGATTATCTGTCCAACCATCCAACTAGTTGATTGGTTGGAATGAAAATCTGGTAAGGGATGAAAGCAAATGTCAATCAGCAATTTGCTCCCAAACACCGGAAAATGGCCAAAAACTGTTGTTTGAACAAATTGTTTACATCAAACATTTAGCAAACTTGTCTGAACGACCATTTTCATCTGTTTTCTGGCATTTAGGAGCAAATTGCTGATCATCAGTTACTCCAATACTTTACCAGATTTTCATTCCAACCAATCACCTAGTTGGCTGGTTGGACAGATAATCTTTAGATGTGTGGCCAGCTTAAGAACCCGGTACATGGGGCGTGGTAACAGATAAAGGGGCGTGCACACAGGGCTGGAGGCATCGGCGCTGGCTGGTTTAAAACTTGCAGTATAAGTGTTATACTGCAAGTTCTATATACAGGCGCTAGCGACGGTCTGGGCAAACTTTAGAGGAGGACGGAGGACTGAGAATACTCCCTCAGTAGCGCTGCGGGAGTCCTGTGTCCCAGCAGCGCTGCTTAAGAAATCGGGTGATTGTACCCACCCGGTACAAAATGGTACAGCCCCTGTTGCCGGTACAGACCATTAAAAAACGGTACAGTTGGATGGTATGATTGTTCCATTGACGTGAGCCAGATCCTGTGCCTTATCACGGCTGCAGTGTCGCCTTCTGTGGTCTTTGTTGTCGCCGAGAGTTCTGTTGTTGCGCATGATAAATGGTGCTCCAGCCAATCGGCTCCCAACTGTCACCTGTTAAGGCGCGCATCCACTAGACGATAAATCGGACGATTTGAACGATAACGTTATCGTTCATCGTCCGCAATATCGTCCTGCGGGTATGCAGTCAGCGACCAGCGATGCGCGCACCCGTTAGTCGTTGACATCTTTCATCGCCCCCGTACTTGCAGGGCAACCTGACGATATCAAGTACAGGGGATGAGGGAGGGTGACGTCACTGAACGATATCGTTAACGGTATTGAGCCTGGCGCTGCAGGGCAAACACTAAACGATATCGCTCATGAAGCATATCGTCGAGTGGATACCCGCCTTAAGAAAAATGACAGTTGGGAGCTGATTGGCTGGAGCACCGTTTTTCATACGCAACGAGTTTTATCACTTGTTGTGAATGATAAAATGCATTGATAAATGAGGCCCCAAAGGTGCGTATCCGCTTACAGACATAGAAGCGAGTGAGTTGTTTCACAGTCTCTGTTGAGCCTTCACTTTTTAACGTTCAGTGTAGCGCACATCAATCATCCCTGAACATGGGCAACCTGACGACGTCGTCAGGTTGACCAGCACGTTCAGGCGATGATAGATGTCAAAAACGACCAGCGGGCGATGCGCGCGCCCGCTAGTCGTTTTCAACATTTACATGGCTGATTTGCGAACGATTAACAAGCGATTGAACGAATAGCGATGTCGTTATCATTCAATCAGCCTGTTTAATCGCTAAGTGGATACGCATTTTAAGCCTGTGAGTCGGTCATTCGGTATCGGCACTGCTGACGTGTGTGACCCCTGCCCTCTGTATCCTGTAATATGTGACGTTCTGGCTGCTGGCCCGGTGCTGCGTCTCCTTCTAACAAGGAAACTCTTCATTTTACAGGAGAGAGACAATCGATTTAAAGAAAATAATCCCACCAAGATGACCCACTGGTTTCATCGCAACCCACTCAAGGCCACCGCTCCGGTGTCTTTTAATTTCTATGGGGTTGCCTCCACCCCAGCCGCCTCGAAGATATGCAGGTGAGATTGCGTCGTTCGTTCGGCACCGTGATAAAGAATTTCTCTTCACCCCAATCAGCTACTGCAGTTACGTTACCTGTATTATATAACAATGTGAGCAGCAATAGTCTGATTATTACGGCAGATGATAAAATACTTTACTATGAGCAGTTTGGTCCGTCTAGGGAAATCCTTAATAAAGTAACGAGCTGCCATTTATCGCTGTTGTCGTATCGTCCCATGTAACCCTATAGTGACCTGAGGACTACACGGGTCCAGCTCCTGGAACTGCTCGTAGACGCCACCTGTAACCATGAGACGATGAAGAACGCTACCGACGCGTACTTCTCCCTGCTGCAGGGTGAGACTGGTTACTCCGTGATCGCTGGTGTATTCTTGCTGTCCTCCTTGTCTGACACATTTCCCCTGCACATTAGGCTTCATTAATGCGCTGGACGGAGGCACCCAGGACAACAAGCTGCGCTACATCCAGAACTTCAAGTGGACAGACACCCTGCAGGGCAACGTTCCAAGGTATGTTCCGCTCCTGCCCCGTTCTCCTGCTTTCCACAAGTCCTTCCTAGTATTTGACACAGAGGATGTTATATTGGGTCACTTTTTTAAAGTCTCTGGCTCCTCCCAGCCCTTGTATCAGATGTATAAAGGATTAGACGATTATAATTGTTTTACCTATTGTCATTTAATAAGCGATATGGCGAGGCTGTTAGTGCGCGCACAAACGTCGTATTAAGAAGCATCCACCGTCTTCTCCTTCAAAATGTTTGCTCTTCAGGTCGGTATATGTAATAGTAGTGTTCATTCTAGCACCCTGCACCCGTGCAGTTCCTCTTTCCTGCCTGGAGTGTTGCTCTCTGCTCTGGTGCTTCTAGCACACTCAGGTCTGTATCTCAGCAGTTTGTTGCATCCGCTGAGTCCTAGAAGCACCAGAGCAGAGAGCGACAACCCCAGGCAAGAAAGAGGAACTGCACGGATTGTGACAGGTGCAGGGTGCTAGAATGAACACTATAATAGTGCGTGATTTCGGTGACTAGGCCCAGAGATTTAAAGCAGCAATTAATTTTAAAGGCAAAATGGCTGGTTCATGGTAATCATACCCTATATACTCCTAGGTGCATTGCTGGGCCCCTAAGTCTTTCTATGGACGTATATACAATTTAGAATGCAATAGACCATTTTACATCACCTCTGTACTTTCTATAGGAGAAGTTCAGAGAATAAAAGACACCTCCTTGCTAGTTGTAGCTGCGGGGTGGTATTACATGCCCATGGTTTAGGGGGGTTACTACGGGAGCTATGGTACAAGGTAGAGAAGAGAATCTATACTGCCACCTACTGGGCAGTGTTACTAACCACATGATATTATCTACAGCTATTTACCCCTTACACAGGGGCGAAAATATTGCAGCACCTAATTTCTAACAATGAATCACCATTTATGGGGCTAATTCTGAGTCACACACGGCGGCGTCCATGTCTGCAACTTATCGGTAGTATGTCTGCGTCTTTATGCAATTGCCGCTACAAGCCCCTCCCCTGGCGTACGCCCTCCGTCTGAATGTGTAAGGACTGAGATGCCTACTTTGAGCGTCTTCAGATGCAATACCGCCTGCTGCGTCTTTAGACGCAGTCATCTGTCATGCCATGGAAACTTGCGCCAGCCCCATGCCAGGTGGCCTTCAGTGCGAGCTATTGAGCGTCTGCATACGCAATCACTGTTAGCAAGGCGCCTGTGACACTCCCTTAACACGACCTTTCTGGGACCCTGTGTCTCACTCGCAACTGTGATTTCGTGCGCACACGCAGTGCGACTTAGCCCCGTTTTCAATTAGGTTCGCACCCGCGATACTTTTCCGCCTCCCGGACTTTTCGCCTACTTCGCCTGTTTTGAAGGCGGAAAAGTATCGCGCGTGTGCCCGCGTATCCCTGTATTCAATTTGAAAGGACGCGAAAACGGTCCCCAGCGAAACTGAAACAAGTGGAAAGTACTGTCAGATTTGGGGAAATCGGCCTCACACCCCCAAAAGAAGCTCTGACATGGGGGTTAGCTATGATACCCCCGATTTGGCTTGCTGAAGGTATTTGGTGTTTGTAAACGGGCTCAATAGCTGCTAAATAGCGTTTTTCTATACGTGGTGCAGAATAGTGTTCAGGAGGCTTTTTGGCAGAAAATAACTTATCCCAGCAAATTTGGGGTACTTGAAAATGGGGGTCAGCATATTATAAAGTTGCTAATGTAAAGTTTTAAAAATCATGAAAAATCCACCTGCCGCAAGCACCTGCAAAGTAAAAAACACTTGGGGCATACTTGGACCCCCCTGGAGTCTAGTTTGCTAGTTTTTAACTTTGTGCCCCAACATTATTTTTTTTTCGCCCCCAAAATGAAAGTGATTTTTTTGGGGGTGTTCTTAAGTCTTTTTTTTTTTTTTTTAATTGACGCAGTTTACCTTTGGGGGACTGTCTAAAGGCTGCACGGGGGTTCCGCAACGTTGCACCCCAAAACCCCAATTCTGCACTTTTTCCCGCCTGCTATTCATAGGCAAAACTTTTTCACCTATTACATTGCTCTGACTTTCCGTCAAGGCGGAAAGTGTTTCAAATTGAATACGGCGATACTTTTCCACATGGCGAAATGACGTCATTTCGACTTTTCGCTCCAAATTTAATACGAGCCTTAGACACAATGCGCATAAGAAAAAAAAAATGCCTAACTGCCTCCGACATCAACAGTGCGTCTGAACCAGCTCCTATGTGTGGAGGACCAATCGTAAACTGCAGTTTCTCCTATTGCAGCGACACACGCCCGCGTTTTTTGTCCAAGGTGCGAAAAGCGTCTGTAGTACGCGCTAATCACTTTATAGACATAACATGATATAGCGGAACGGCCCATAATAGTGACTTACACACAGAACGGCCCCACAACTCATATACATAACATTGGACATTTAACCTGAGTTGATGTAGAACCGAACAACACCTGTATCGTTCCAGCTTACACAGACCTCATTGTGGAGGCGTCATATCGTCCTGCCATTATGTGCTACAGTAAATACAGCGCCTCTCTGTTCTCCGCAGTGCCCAGCAGGACGCCGTATTCGAGTTGCTCTCTATGGGGTTTAACGTGGCCCTATGGTACACCAAATACGCTTCCCGTCTGGCTGGGAAAGAAGAGTGAGTATATACGGGGATACCGTTGTATGTTGGGGCCACATTTTCTTAACTTATTTTCTTTTTTCATTGTTTTGGTACTGTCCAATATGAGAGGTGCGTACCAGTTTCAGATGACTACATGAGTTTCTGTTTGTGCCCTTCTGCATTATGGCTTAATGACTAAAAGGATAGAGGAAATATATTCCGCACAGGTCAATCGTAGATAGAAATTATTCCTATCAACCCCTAGTGTTACATATAGACTATTCTCATTTATTCTTAGTAGGGGGTGCTATCATTGACAACAGTTATAGCAAAGTCCAAACAGATAAAGAAAGAGTTGTCTTTTTAGATGCACAGTTAATATTAAAATGTAACTTTTATTAGTATTTTAAAATATACATATTTTTACAGTCTGTGAAACATTAAAAGAAAAAAGAATGTGATCAAAGAATTAGAAATAGTGCATTAAAATAATTATTATGGCTAATACAAGTCTGTATATCTATTTTCCATGAAAAATTATATATATATATATATATATATATATATATATATATATATAATAGTGGTTTATATTGTTATTTATATACGTATATGTTAATTATTAATTAAATCCACTTATTTCTTCCTATCAGAGTTGTTATTTATTCCACAGTCAGATTGTATCAGTGTGTAATCAGAATGACATAGACAGTTGGTAAACCTCAGATTTCTAGTTATACTGGATACATTTGTAATTCTTGTGCTTTTTGACATAAAGAGGCAGATTGAACACAAACTCTGTTACACATAGGACTATGCTCCAAGGAGTCAGACAACTCTCCTCTTTTCCATCACTATGTGTACTACATTGGTTATTCAATCACATCCACTCATATGTTCCATTTATAAGTGCACAGAATCCATATATTGGTTGTGTAAAATCAATATCTCAGGTATATTAAATATATTTAAATGAATGGTTTTGTTGTTCTCTATGTATTGGGCTTATCGGTTATATTATTCTGACGTGAAAAGACTACTAATAGTGGCAGATGCAGCAATTTTATATAGAGTCCATATTATTCAACCATATTAAACTGAAGGATATGGCTTTTATTTAGTCAGTATACATGCTATACTGCCTCTTCAACCATATTAAACTGAAGGATACCAGCTGTACATTGTCTGTATACATGAAAATGACTTCCTATACACTTTATAGTGGCAAAAACAGAGAAACGTGGGGACCAGATGCTGCGCACAACCTATTTCCTGAACTCTGTATATTCTAAATATATTCTAAAGTAGTAGAACCCAAAATGATGAGAGGGTACCAACTAAGAAACAAATGTTGCTTTTACTGATAAAAGTTTCACAATAATAGTCACTACAATTGTAATGCAATATAATATGGTGCCTGTAAACCATTGGTTATACACCAACAGATTAAACAAACAAATAAACACAATGGACAATGCTGCAATATGTCAAAATTGTCAGAAGGAAAAGTAAACAAATATAAACAAAAATAAACAAAATATAGACAAATGTAGACAAAATATAAATAGCAAATGTGCCGATCTATTTGTGAATAGGCACTGGTACTGGTCTCAACCTTAGATGCCGCCAACTGAATAGTCAATCTGATAGATGGTTAAAGTATAGTGTTTAGTCAGGGAGATCTAGCGGCGTCCCGCTAGTTCCAAAGGGGTACCTCGGTGGTATGCTGTAAGTCCTGTGGATGTCTGTACGTTGCCCGGGTTATTCTCTGTGTAGTGTGGAGGAGGCTGGCTGTGGCGAGCGCCGGGGATCACTCTGCGTCACGGGCGCCCTGAGTGCCGAGATCACGGACACTGTCCCTGTTGCCAGGGGGCAGGTCCGTGCGCGTGCACCAGGTGCCGGACAGGGGAGAGGGGTGCCTACGGTCCTGGCTTGCGCAAGCCGGGGGCCCGCGGACGACTCTGCACCAGAGGATACTTACCCGGATGCCAAGCTGCCGGTCCCGGCGGTCTTCGTCGGCGGTGATGGCGCGCTTCTGTTGCTCGCTAGTAGATTCAAGTTCCGGTAGTGGTAAGCTGAAACAGTTGGACGGCAAATGTGGTACTGGAGACGCTGTTAGATAGGGATTGCAGTGTTCCTCAAACGCGTTTCGACCTGTCAGGTCTTCTTCTGGGAGTTGAATTGTTCTAGTACTGCTGCTTGAGCCTTCAAATACAGCGACAATGTCTGTGATTGGTTCAAATTGTGATTGACAGGAGGGCGGGTCACCTTGGTGATTACATCCTCCTGAGCGTGTAGCTGATAGGCTGGATAATAAGGTTCCACATACATAGATGAATAGGTATGATATTGCTTGTATAAATGTATCTACACATATATATATATATGCAAAGTATACATATATATATATATATACATACACACAAATAAACGATAAAATAAAGATAAAAAATATAATAAATAAATAAATAAATAAAAAAATTAAAAAAATTAGTTAATTAAATAATTAATGAAGAAAATAAATAAATATAGAAAGAAAATAAATGAAGAAAATAAATAAATTAAGAATAACTAAACCAAAAATACTGAATAGAGATGAAATTAATAAACGAGTGGAGATATATCCCTAGGTGTCACCTAAGGTGTAATTGATACATAAAGGTGAATAAGAGTTTTCCTTATATTATTGTCTAACGGGATATAGATAGCTCAAACCTAGACCTCAATAGTATATTATCATATTGTATATTGTGTATATGAGAAAGTGAAGGAAAAAGAAGCCAATACTTCTGTAATCATATCCGAGTAGGGGGTATATGGGGTATACGGTCTGCATAATGAATGGAATGGAATTGTAATCTAATTTTTACATATTATGGATTTTACCTCATTGTCACGATTCAGACCTTTAGGATGAAAAGTTTGTAATTTATACATCCATTCTAGTTCCACTCTATTTATGTAGTTATCAAAATTGCCCCCTCTCCAGTTTGGTTCAACTGTCTGTAATGCTATAAAACTCAAATGTTTTGGATTATTATCATGATGATCATTAAAATGTTTGGATAAATTATGGCTGTCCAATCCCTTATTTATGTTTCTGACATGTTCCATAATTCTTACTTTCAGGGGTCTAGTAGTTCTGCCCACATATTGTTTCGGACATGTACATTGTAGAAGATAAATGACATTCTTATGGTTGCATGTTAATGTTTCCTTGATATTGTATGTATCTCCTGTTGAGCAAGATTCAAATGTCGTAGTTGGTTTAGTGCTTGTTGCTCCTGTGCTTCTGCATCCGGAGCATGAATGGCAATGGAAGAAGCCATTTGATGGTGTACATAAAGTGGTCTGTATTGTTTTTTTAGGCGGAATATGGTTCTTTATCAATTTAGACCTCAGGTCTGGTGCCTTCCTATATGTTATTTTGGGTTTATTGGGTATTAATCCTGCCAGCATATCATCCTCTTTGAGTATTCCCCAATGTTTTCTTAGGATCTTTTCTAATTGTCTACTTTGTTGTGAATATTGTGTAATGAATCTGACTTTGTCGTTCGATGTTCCTTCCCGATTTGTGCCTGATACTTTATGAGTCAGTAAATCAGCTCTGTCTCTATCTTGTACTGCCTCTAGTGATTGAAGTATTAGGGTTTGTGGGTACTCTTTTTCTTCAAATTGTTTGGTAAGATCTTCACTCTGTTTCAGAAAATCTACTTGTCTGGAGCAGTTTCTTTTTAGACGTAGGAACTGTCCTTTGGGTATGGCTTTAAGCCAGTTTGGATGGTGCCAGCTTGTTGAAAGAATAAAGCTATTGACATCTACAAGCTTTTTGTGAGTATTGGTGTGTATCTGTCCATCCTGTATGAATATATTGAGATCCAGGAAAACGACGTCAGTCTTACTGTAGTTGGCTGTAAAGATTAGATTGTTCGAGTTGTTATTAATTTTGATCAGAAAATTCTTAAGGGTGTTTTCATCACCTCTCCATATGAAAAAAACGTCATCTATATATCTCTTCCAAAGCACGAGGCTTGCCCCAAGCTCTTGAGTATGCCAGATGTTATGCTCCTCCCACCAACTCATAAATAGATTGGCGTAGCTTGGGGCAAACCTCGTGCCCATTGCCGTACCAGTAATTTGTAAGTAGAATTTGTTGTCGTACCAGACATAATTGTATTTAAGAATATGTTCTATGCTTTGTAATATGAATTCGCACTGTATTGGAGGTAATTTGGGATCTTTCTCTAGATGATAACGGATGCTGTTGATCCCCTGTTCATGGTTTATCACTGAATATAAAGATGTCACGTCTGTAGTGACTAACCAATAGTCATCATCCCATTGTACGTCCTGTAGTATATTGAGGATATGTGTAGTGTCTTTAAGATGTGCTTTTTGTTTGTGAACGTACGGTTGAAGTATGGAATCTAAATATTCTGACAAGTTCGATGTCAATGATCCTATTCCAGAAATTATGGGTCTTCCTGGGGGGTTGACTGAATTTTTGTGAACTTTTGGTAAGTAATAAAATACCGGAATGATTGGATGATCTGTTGTTATGAATTTGTGTTCCAATTTTGTCAGGATTCCTGTTGTCAAGCCTTTTAGTATATGTTGATCTAATTTCTTTTTAAATAATTCTGTGGGATCATGGTCTAATTGTTTGTAAGTTGTTGTATCCCCCAATATCCTAATGGCTTCCGTGTGATAGTCCTCTTTGTTCAGGATGACTATCCCTCCCCCCTTGTCTGCTGGTTTGATGATAATTGATTTTGTTTCCTGAAGATCTTTTAATGTTTCACATTCTTTTCTAGTCAAATTACTGGTCCTTGTTGTATTGGTATTCAATCTTGCGATGTCCCTTTCTACCATATGTGTGAATGCTTCTATTTGAGTTCCTTTCATATGGCTTGGGTAGAAGGATGATGCTGGTTTTAAATTTGTATGTCTAAAGGGATCTGTCTCATTATTTGCTAGATTTCGGATTTCCGCTGGTGTAGTTGACAAAAAGTATTTTTTTAAAGATAACTTACGCACAAATTTGTGTAAATCTAAATATGTGTTACATTTATTGATGTTGTTGGTGGGGGCAAATTTGAGTCCTTTGTCCAGTAATTTTAGATGATCATCTGTAAGTGTGGTGGTACTTAAATTGAAGACTCCTCTTCCTCGTACCTCTTGTTTATTTATGATTTTAATCTTGTTTTTTTCCCCTCCTCTACATCCCCTTCTGATTTTTCCAGTTTTCTTTTTGTTGCTTTTGGGATATCGAGGTGTTGTTTTATATCTGAGATCCCTGGTGTTTTTGGGGTTTGGTCTAAAAAAGAAGAAGGATCTTGTTCCTGTGGTGTACATGGCTGGAATGACTTGTGTCTAATTCTGTGTGTCACGTGTTCAGTGGATATAGCTGGTACTGATGTTTGATTAGCTTTAGATGTTTCGCCACTTATTGAAGATAATAATTCATTAGTGTTATTGATTGACCAGCCAATATCTAATGATTGTCTGGCGAGTGCGTCGTAATTTGGAACACTATCTAATTCATACACAGAGAATGATTGATTGGAAAATTCCTCTAAATTGTCAATGGATGAATTGAATGATTGTTCTGGATTGAGTTCTGGTTCTTTTATTCCAGATGGTTTTGTATTATTGTGTATTTGTGTCATATGTTGTTGGTAGGTCAAGTTTAGTTTCTTGTATATAGGACTATGTTTAATACGGAGTAGTTTTGGTGTTGTTTTGGTTATATGTCCTTTCTTGTTTTGTTTGCCTCCAAATTTATCCCTAAGAATTTTCCCTTTTTTGGTTTCTATTAGGCCAGTTTCTCCTTTTTCGATTCTTTTTAGTGTCAAACTCGAGAGTGTGATAAATTCTGGATCTGATTTGTAAGGGTCAAGTTGTTGATCTAGATTTTCAATTTCTGGTTTTAGTTGGTCTAATTCTATCGTGTGTTGATCTATTAAAAGTTTTATTAGTTTAAATGAGCAGTCTTTCAGAATATTGTCCCATTTAGTCATAAATTCTTGGTTGTCATGATTACAGGTGGGTGTTTTTTTCACATGTAAACCTTTAGGTATGGTTTCATTGTCAAGATACCATTTCAGGGTATGCGTGTCCCACCATATGCGTGTTTCTTTAGTGACAAGTTTCTCCAATTTTAGAAAAATGTCACAGAAGTTGTTTGTAGTATGTTTGGCATTGATTGTTTGTGAAAGTGCAGAAAAGGCTTTATGGGCTCTTTCTTCCCTATTGGTTCTAATATCTAGAAGTCCCATTTACTCCTGTCTGCTGCTGGACCTTGGTCAGTTTTAAATTGGATCTTTCTTGAGAGATTGTAGGTCCTGCGCAAGTGGTGTAGATGGTACTGCTTGCCACAGGTATGCTGCTGCACTGGGGGATGCCTGACCTCATCCAGTGGGTAAATACAGAGAAACGTGGGGACCAGATGCTGCGCACAACCTATTTCCTGAACTCTGTATATTCTAAATATATTCTAAAGTAGTAGAACCCAAAATGATGAGAGGGTACCAACTAAGAAACAAATGTTGCTTTTACTGATAAAAGTTTCGCAATAATAGTCACTACAATTGTAATGCAATATAATATGGTGCCTGTAAACCATTGGTTATACACCAACAGATTAAACAAACAAATAAACACAATGGACAATGCTGCAATATGTCAAAATTGTCAGAAGGAAAAGTAAACAAATATAAACAAAAATAAACAAAATATAGACAAATGTAGACAAAATATAAATAGCAAATGTGCCGATCTATTTGTGAATAGGCACTGGTACTGGTCTCAACCTTAGATGCCGCCAACTGAATAGTCAATCTGATAGATGGTTAAAGTATAGTGTTTAGTCAGGGAGATCTAGCGGCGTCCCGCTAGTTCCAAAGGGGTACCTCGGTGGTATGCTGTAAGTCCTGTGGATGTCTGTACGTTGCCCGGGTTATTCTCCGTGTAGTGTGGAGGAGGCTGGCTGTGGCGAGCGCCGGGGATCACTCTGCGTCACGGGCGCCCTGAGTGCCGAGATCACGGACACTGTCCCTGTTGCCAGGGGGCAGGTCCGTGCGCGTGCACCAGGTGCCGGACAGGGGAGAGGGGTGCCTACGGTCCTGGCTTGCGCAAGCCGGGGGCCGCGGATGACTCTGCACCAGAGGATACTTACCCGGATGCCAAGCTGCCGGTCCTGGCGGTCTTCGTCGGCGGTGATGGCGCGCTTCTGTTGCTCGCTAGTAGATTCAAGTTCCGGTAGTGGTAAGCTGAAACAGTTGGACGGCAAATGTGGTACTGGAGACGCTGTTAGATAGGGATTGCAGTGTTCCTCCAACGCGTTTCGACCTGTCAGGTCTTCTTCTGGGAGTTGAATTGTTCTAGCACTGCTGCTTGAGCCTTCAAATACAGCGACAATGTCTGTGATTGGTTCAAATTGTGATTGACAGGAGGGCGGGTCACCTTGGTGATTACATCCTCCTGAGCGTGCTATCTATAATGTGTAGCTGATAGGCTGGATAATAAGGTTCCACATACATAGATGAATAGGTATGATATTGCTTGTATAAATGTATCTACACATATATATATATGCAAAGTATACATATATATATATATACATACACACAAATAAACGATAAAATAAAGATAAATAAAAATAATAATAAATAAATAAATATAATAAATAAATAAAAAAAAATAAAAAAAAAATTAGTTAATTAAATAATTAATGAAGAAAATAAATAAATATAGAAAGAAAATAAATGAAGAAAATAAATAAATTAAGAATAACTAAACCAAAAATACTGAATAGAGATGAAATTAATAAACGAGTGGAGATATATCCCTAGGTGTCACCTAAGGTGTAATTGATACATAAAGGTGAATAAGAGTTTTCCTTATATTATTGTCTAACGGGATATAGATAGCTCAAACCTAGACCTCAATAGTATATTATCATATTGTATATTGTGTATATGAGAAAGTGAAGGAAAAAGAAGCCAATACTTCTGTAATCATATCCGAGTAGGGGGTATATGGGGTATACGGTCTGCATAATGAATGGAATGGAATTGTAATCTAATTTTTACATATTATGGATTTTACCTCATTGTCACGATTCAGACCTTTAGGATGAAAAGTTTGTAATTTATACATCCATTCTAGTTCCACTCTATTTATGTAGTTATCAAAATTGCCCCCTCTCCAGTTTGGTTCAACTGTCTGTAATGCTATAAAACTCAAATGTTTTGGATTATTATCATGATGATCATTAAAATGTTTGGATAAATTATGGCTGTCCAATCCCTTATTTATGTTTCTGACATGTTCCATAATTCTTACTTTCAGGGGTCTAGTAGTTCTGCCCACATATTGTTTCGGACATGTACATTGTAGAAGATAAATGACATTCTTATGGTTGCATGTTAATGTTTCCTTGATATTGTATGTATCTCCTGTTGAGCAAGATTCAAATGTCGTAGTTGGTTTAGTGCTTGTTGCTCCTGTGCTTCTGCATCCGGAGCATGAATGGCAATGGAAGAAGCCATTTGATGGTGTACATAAAGTGGTCTGTATTGTTTTTTTAGGCGGAATATGGTTCTTTATCAATTTAGACCTCAGGTCTGGTGCCTTCCTATATGTTATTTTGGGTTTATTGGGTATTAATCCTGCCAGCATATCATCCTCTTTGAGTATTCCCCAATGTTTTCTTAGGATCTTTTCTAATTGTCTACTTTGTTGTGAATATTGTGTAATGAATCTGACTTTGTCGTTCGATGTTCCTTCCCGATTTGTGCCTGATACTTTATGAGTCAGTAAATCAGCTCTGTCTCTATCTTGTACTGCCTCTAGTGATTGAAGTATTAGGGTTTGTGGGTACTCTTTTTCTTCAAATTGTTTGGTAAGATCTTCACTCTGTTTCAGAAAATCTACTTGTCTGGAGCAGTTTCTTTTTAGACGTAGGAACTGTCCTTTGGGTATGGCTTTAAGCCAGTTTGGATGGTGCCAGCTTGTTGAAAGAATAAAGCTATTGACATCTACAAGCTTTTTGTGAGTATTGGTGTGTATCTGTCCATCCTGTATGAATATATTGAGATCCAGGAAAACGACGTCAGTCTTACTGTAGTTGGCTGTAAAGATTAGATTGTTCGAGTTGTTATTAATTTTGATCAGAAAATTCTTAAGGGTGTTTTCATCACCTCTCCATATGAAAAAAACGTCATCTATATATCTCTTCCAAAGCACGAGGCTTGCCCCAAGCTCTTGAGTATGCCAGATGTTATGCTCCTCCCACCAACTCATAAATAGATTGGCGTAGCTTGGGGCAAACCTCGTGCCCATTGCCGTACCAGTAATTTGTAAGTAGAATTTGTTGTCGTACCAGACATAATTGTATTTAAGAATATGTTCTATGCTTTGTAATATGAATTCGCACTGTATTGGAGGTAATTTGGGATCTTTCTCTAGATGATAACGGATGCTGTTGATCCCCTGTTCATGGTTTATCACTGATTATAAAGATGTCACGTCTGTAGTGACTAACCAATAGTCATCATCCCATTGTACGTCCTGTAGTATATTGAGGATATGTGTAGTGTCTTTAAGATGTGCTTTTTGTTTGTGAACGTACGGTTGAAGTATGGAATCTAAATATTCTGACAAGTTCGATGTCAATGATCCTATTCCAGAAATTATGGGTCTTCCTGGGTGGTTGACTGAATTTTTGTGAACTTTTGGTAAGTAATAAAATACCGGAATGATTGGATGATCTGTTGTTATGAATTTGTGTTCCAATTTTGTCAGGATTCCTGTTGTCAAGCCTTTTAGTATATGTTGATCTAATTTCTTTTTAAATAATTCTGTGGGATCATGGTCTAAATGTTTGTAAGTTGTTGTATCCCCCAATATCCTAATGGCTTCCGTGTGATAGTCCTCTTTGTTCAGGATGACTATCCCTCCCCCCTTGTCTGCTGGTTTGATGATAATTGATTTTGTTTCCTGATAATATATTTAGAATATACAGAGTTCAGGAAATAGGTTGTGCGCAGCATCTGGTCCCCACGTTTCTCTGTATTTACCCACTGGATGAGGTCAGGCATCCCCCAGTGCTGCAGCATACCTGTGGCAAGCAGTACCATCTACACCACTTGCTCAGGACCTACAATCTCTCAAGAAAGATCCACTTTATAGTGGCAGTCTGTTAGTGTTGGACAGATAGAGAGCAATTTGATACAGTGAAGCTGGTGCTGTTAGAACAAGCACAGTCCTACACAGCAGCAGGAATAAATCTCTCCTTAGACAGAGTGTCTGAGTTTTACATGGCTGTACCAGCGTGATATAACATAGTGCATAGGACACTCACAATCACCTAACAACTGACCCATGAGAATCCATCAGCGCTATTTACTTATAATAATAAGTGAGTGATAAACTTGAAAGAGCGTGTCAGTGTTTGGTACAAGCACAGCACCGCATGGTATAATAACAGTGTGGTATAAACTCAATGTAGGAGACATTTATTTCTCACAATCACTTAACAAGTTCCCACTGGTCGTGTAACGATTGGTCTGTAAGATTTTGTCTATACAATTCTGACTGTGTAACAGTGGGAAATACAACAGGAGAGATAGCTTATAAGCTTTATATTATGTACAAACTAACATATGGTTAACACAATTGTAGCACTAAATAACAATGAATTAATAGTATCACTGTCCAGACTAACAAAAGCTGATTATAATAGCAACACTGAAGGCAGTATAGCATGTATACTGACTAAATAAAAGCCATATCCTTCAGTTTAATATGGTTGAATAATATGGACTCTATATAAAATTGCTGCATCTGCCACTATTAGTAGTCTTTTCACGTCAGAATAATATAACCGATAAGCCCAATACATAGAGAACAACAAAACCATTCATTTAAATATATTTAATATACCTGAGATATTGATTTTACACAACTAATATATGGATTCTGTGCACTTATAAATGGAACATATGAGTGGATGTGATTGAATAACCAATGTAGTACACATAGTGATGGAAAAGAGGAGAGTTGTCTGACTCCTTGGAGCATAGTCCTATGTGTAACAGAGTTTGTGTTCAATCTGCCTCTTTATGTCAAAAAGCAAAAGAATTACAAATGTATCCAGTATAACTAGAAATCTGAGGTTTACCAACTGTCTATGTCATTCTGATTACACACTGATACAATCTGACTGTGGAATAAATAACAACTCTGATAGGAAGAAATAAGTGGATTTAATTAATAATTGACATATACGTATATAAATAACAATATAAACCACTATTATATATATATATATATATATATATATATATATATATATATAATTTTTCATGGAAAATAGATATACAGACTTGTATTAGCCATAATAATTATTTTAATGCACTATTTCTAATTCTTTAATCACATTCTTTTTTCTTTTAATATTTCACAGACTGTAAAAATATGTATATTTTAAAATACTAATAAAAGTTACATTTTAATATTAACTGTGCATCTAAAAAGACAACTCTTTCTTTATCTGTTTGGACTTGGCTTAATGACTAACACTGGCTTCAGGTGCAGAATTTGCGCTGAACCGCAGTAATTGGCTTTTAGCTGTATTGGCAGAAAAGTTGAACCTGCGGTAACATTGGTCCCAGTTTATACAGAGAGTAGAAGCGATTTCCCTCATTGTTATTACACCCTGACAACACAATATTCACATTTGATGTTTTGTCTGTTCATTCATTGGGGGGTGGGGAGGCATTTATGACAACTGTTGCACAGGTAACTATAGAGAGGAAGTTATTGCCCAGAGCAACTAATCACATTGTCGCTTACATTTTTATAGTCCGGTTTATAATATGCAATGTTATGTGTAGGACAGTTTTTAAACCTAAATATATATTTACAGCGTCACCGAGGATGAAGCCAAAGAGGTTCACAGGAGCCTAAAGACCGCTGCCGGCATTTTCAAGCATCTGAAGGTGAGACAGCTCTCATAATGTTCTGCTGTATGCCCTGTTATATCGCTATATAGTCTGTTATATCGCTGCATAGCCTGTTATATCGCTGCATAGCCTGTTATATCGCTGCATAGCCTGTTGTATCGCTGTATAGCCTGTTGTATTGCTGCATAGCCTGTTGTATCGCTGTCTAGCCTGTTGTATTGCTGCATAGCCTGTTGTATCGCTGTATAGCCTGTTGTATTGCTGCATAGCCTGTTGTATCGCTGTATAGCCTGTTGTATCGCTGTATATCCTGTTGTATTGCTGCATAGCCTGTTGTATCGCTGCATAGCCTGTTGTATCGCTGTATAGCCTGTTGTATCGCTGTATAGCCTGTTGTATCGCTGTATAGCCTGTTGTATCGCTGCATAGCCTGTTGTATTGCTGCATAGCTTGTTGTATCGCTGCATAGCCTGTTACATTGCTGTATGCCATCTTATATCGCTGTATAGCCTGTTATATCGCTGCATAACTACAGTCTGTTGTATCGCTGTATAGTCTGTTGTATCGCTGTATAGCCTGTTGTATGGCTGTATAGCCTGTTGCATCGCTGTATAGCCTGTTGCATCGCTGCATAGCCTGTTGCATCGCTGCATAGCCTGTTGCATCGCTGCATAGCCTGTTGCATCGCTGCATAGCCTGTTGCATCGCTGCATAGTCTGTTGCATCGCTGCATAGCCTGTTGTATCGCTGCATAGCCTGTTGTATCGCTGCATAGCCTGTTGTATCGCTGCATAGCCTGTTACATTGCTGTATGCCCTCTTATATCGATGTATAGCCTGTTATATCACTGCATAGCTACAGCCTGTTGTATCGCTGTATAGCCTGTTGTATCGCTGCATAGCCTGTTGTATCGCTGCATAGCCTGTTGTATCGCTGCATAGCCTGTTGTATCGCTGCATAGCCTGTTGTATCGCTGCATAGCCTGTTACATTGCTGTATGCCCTCTTATATCGCTGTATAGCCTATTATATCGCTGCATAACTACAGTCTGTTGTATCGCTGTATAGTTCTGTTGTATCGCTGTATAGTTCTGTTGTATCGCTGTATAGCCTGTTGTATTGCTGCATAGCCTGTTGTATCGCTGCATAGCCTGTTGTATCGCTGCATAGCCTGTTGTATCGCTGTATAGTTCTGTTGTATCGCTGCATAGCCTGTTGTATCGCTGTATAGCCTGTTGTATTGCTGCATAGCCTGTTGTATTGCTGCATAGCCTGTTGTATCACTGTATAGCCTGTTGTATCGCTGCATAGCCTGTTGTATCGCTGCATAGCCTGTTACATTGCTGTATGCCCTCTTATATTGCTGTATAGCCTGTTATATCGCTGCATAACTACAGTCTGTTGTATCGCTGTATAGTTCTGTTGTATCGCTGTATAGCCTGTTGTATTGCTGCATAGCCTGTTGTATCGCTGCATAGCCTGTTGTATCGCTGTATAGTTCTGTTGTATCGCTGTATAGTTCTGTTGTATCGCTGTATAGCCTGTTGTATCGCTGTATAGCCTGTTGTATTGCTGCATAACCTGTTGTATCGCTGTATAGCCTGTTGTATCGGTGCATAGCCTGTTGTATCGCTGCATAGCCTGTTACATTGCTGTATGCCCTCTTATATCGCTGTATAGCCTGTTATATCGCTGCATAAACTACAGTCTGTTGTATCGCTGTATAGTTCTGTTGTATCGCTGTATAGTTCTGTTGTATCGCTGTATAGCCTGTTGCATCGCTGTATAGCCTGTTGTATTGCTGTATAGCCTGTTGTATTGTTGTATGGCCTGTTGCATCGCTGTATAGCCTGTTGCAGCGCTCTGTGGCCGGTTGCAACGCCCTACGGCCTTTTGTATAGCCATATAGTCTGTTATATCGCTGTATAGTCTATTATATGGCTGCATAGTTACAGTCTGTTATATCACTGTATAGTTAGTCTGTATCACTATAGTTATTCTGTTGTATAGCTATATACTTTGTCTGTCTGTAACATTATATAGTTGGTCTTCTAGGTCACAATATAGTTACAGTCCGTTATATTAAATATCATCCAGAGCCATGGACTGTAAGAATAGAATATCTGTGGATGCAGTGAGGGCATTAATCGTCTATATCTGGGGTATTCAACTATTATTTTGATTGGGCCACTGAGAATATTAAAAGCAAATGAAGTTAAGTCTAAAATTATATTTTAAAGTAAATTTTTTTTAAACATTTTAAATTTAAACGAAATTGAGAAGGAAAATAGAATATTTTTTGTCAGTTTTGTTGATTTTAAAATGGAATAATATGACACATAGCAGTGCCCCCAAATT
The DNA here is from genome assembly GCA_031769625.1 of Taudactylus pleione. Lineage (NCBI taxonomy): Eukaryota > Metazoa > Chordata > Amphibia > Anura > Myobatrachidae > Taudactylus > Taudactylus pleione. The sequence continues at coordinate 287,261 of JAUIMM010001621.1, forward strand.
ATAATATGCAGTCTAATTTGTAAAAAGCCACGCCGTAATGCCCCCAATTGGTAATATGCCACGCCATAATGCCCTCAAATGGAGCCCACAGAGCCCCTCAGTCATGCCCCTCTATACACCTCAGTCCTGAGAGCCCCTCAGTCACGCCCCTCTATATGCCTCAGTCCTGAGAGCCCCTCAGTCATGCCCCTCTATACACCTCAGTCCTGAGAGCCCCTCAGTCATGCCCCTCTATACGCCTCAGTCCTGAGAGCCCCCCTCAGTCATGCCCCTCTATACACCTCAGTCCTGAGAGCCCCTCAGTCATGCCCCTCTATACGCCTCAGTCCTGAGAGCCCCCCTCAGTCATGCCCCTCTATACACCTCAGTCCTGAGAGCCCCTCAGTCATGCCCCTCTATGCGCCTCAGTCCTGAGATCCCCTCAGTCACGCCCCTCTATACGCCTCAGTCCTGAGATCCCTCTCAGTCACGCCCCTCTATACGCCTCAGTCCTGAGAGCCCCCCTCAGTCATGCCCCTCTATACGCCTCAGTCCTGAGAGCCCCCTCAATCATGCCCCATTATACACGCCTCAGTCCTGAGAGCCCCCCTCAGTCATGCCCCTCTATACACCTCAGTCCTGAGAGCCCCTCAGTCATGCCCCTCTATACGCCTCAGTCCTGAGAGCCCCCCTCAGTCATGCCCCTCTATACACCTCAGTCCTGAGAGCCCCCTCAGTCATGCCCCTCTATACGCCTCAGTCCTGAGAGCCCCCTCAGTCACGCCCCTCTATACACCTCAGTCCTGAGAGCCCCTCAGTCATGCCCCTCTATGCGCCTCAGTCCTGAGATCCCCTCAGTCATGCCCCTCTATACGCCTCAGTCCTGAGAGCCCCCTCAGTCATGCCCCTCTATACGCCTCAGTCCTGAGAGCCCCCTCAATCATGCCCCATTATACACGCCTCAGTCCTGAGAGCCCCCCTCAGTCATGCCCCTCTATACACCTCAGTCCTGAGAGCCCCTCAGTCATGCCCCTCTATACGCCTCAGTCCTGAGAGCCCCCCTCAGTCATGCCCCTCTATACACCTCAGTCCTGAGAGCCCCCTCAGTCATGCCCCTCTATACGCCTCAGTCCTGAGAGCCCCCTCAGTCACGCCCCTCTATACACCTCAGTCCTGAGAATCCCTCAGTCACGCCCCTCTATACGCCTCAGTCCTGAGATCCCTCTCAGTCACGCCCCTCTATACGCCTCAGTCCTGAGAGCCCCCCTCAGTCATGCCCCTCTATACGCCTCAGTCCTGAGAGCCCCCTCAATCATGCCCCATTATACACGCCTCAGTCCTGAGAGCCCCCCTCAGTCATGCCCCTCTATACACCTCAGTCCTGAGAGCCCCTCAGTCATGCCCCTCTATACGCCTCAGTCCTGAGAGCCCCCCTCAGTCATGCCCCTCTATACACCTCAGTCCTGAGAGCCCCCTCAGTCATGCCCCTCTATACGCCTCAGTCCTGAGAGCCCCCTCAGTCACGCCCCTCTATACACCTCAGTCCTGAGAGCCCCTCAGTCATGCCCCTCTATGCGCCTCAGTCCTGAGAGCCCCTCAGTCATGCCCCTCTATACGCCTCAGTCCTGAGAGCCCCCCTCAGTCATGCCCCTCTATACACCTCAGTCCTGAGAGCCCCCTCAGTCATGCCCCTCTATACGCCTCAGTCCTGAGAGCCCCCTCAGTCACGCCCCTCTATACACCTCAGTCCTGAGAGCCCCTCAGTCATGCCCCTCTATGCGCCTCAGTCCTGAGATCCCCTCAGTCATGCCCCTCTATACGCCTCAGTCCTGAGAGCCCCCTCAGTCATGCCCCTCTATACGCCTCAGTCCTGAGAGCCCCCTCAATCATGCCCCATTATACACGCCTCAGTCCTGAGAGCCCCCCTCAGTCATGCCCCTCTATACACCTCAGTCCTGAGAGCCCCTCAGTCATGCCCCTCTATACGCCTCAGTCCTGAGAGCCCCCCTCAGTCATGCCCCTCTATACACCTCAGTCCTGAGAGCCCCCTCAGTCATGCCCCTCTATACGCCTCAGTCCTGAGAGCCCCCTCAGTCACGCCCCTCTATACACCTCAGTCCTGAGATCCCCTCAGTCACGCCCCTCTATACGCCTCAGTCCTGAGATCCCTCTCAGTCACGCCCCTCTATACGCCTCAGTCCTGAGAGCCCCCCTCAGTCATGCCCCTCTATACGCCTCAGTCCTGAGAGCCCCCTCAATCATGCCCCATTATACACGCCTCAGTCCTGAGAGCCCCCCTCAGTCATGCCCCTCTATACACCTCAGTCCTGAGAGCCCCTCAGTCATGCCCCTCTATACGCCTCAGTCCTGAGAGCCCCCCTCAGTCATGCCCCTCTATACACCTCAGTCCTGAGAGCCCCCTCAGTCATGCCCCTCTATACGCCTCAGTCCTGAGAGCCCCCTCAGTCACGCCCCTCTATACACCTCAGTCCTGAGAGCCCCTCAGTCATGCCCCTCTATGCGCCTCAGTCCTGAGATCCCCTCAGTCATGCCCCTCTATACGCCTCAGTCCTGAGAGCCCCCCTCAGTCATGCCCCTCTATACACCTCAGTCCTGAGAGCCCCCTCAGTCATGCCCCTCTATACGCCTCAGTCCTGAGAGCCCCCTCAATCATGCCCCATTATACACGCCTCAGTCCTGAGAGCCCCCCTCAGTCATGCCCCTCTATACACCTCAGTCCTGAGAGCCCCTCAGTCATGCCCCTCTATACGCCTCAGTCCTGAGAGCCCCCCTCAGTCATGCCCCTCTATACACCTCAGTCCTGAGAGCCCCCTCAGTCATGCCCCTCTATACGCCTCAGTCCTGAGAGCCCCCTCAGTCACGCCCCTCTATACACCTCAGTCCTGAGAGCCCCTCAGTCACGCCCCTCTATACACCTCAGTCCTGAGATCCCCTCAGTCACGCCCCTCTATACGCCTCAGTCCTGAGATCCCCTCAGTCATGCCCCTCTATACGCCTCAGTCCTGAGATCCCCCTCAGTCATGCCCCATTATACACGCCTCAGTCCTGAGAGCCCCCCTCAGTCATGCCCCTCTATACACCTCAGTCCTGAGAGCCCCTCAGTCATGCCCCTCTATACGCCTCAGTCCTGAGAGCCCCCTCAGTCACGCCCCTCTATACACCTCAGTCCTGAGATCCCCTCAGTCATGCCCCTCTATACACCTCAGTCCTGAGAGCCCCTCAGTCATGCCCCTCTATACGCCTCAGTCCTGAGAGCCCCCTCAGTCACGCCCCTCTATACGCCTCAGTCCTGAGATCCCCTCAGTCATGCCCCTCTATACACCTCAGTCATGCCCCTCTATACACCTCAGTCCTGAGATCCCCCTCAGTCACGCCTGTCTATAATTCTCAGTCCTGAGAGCCCCCTCAGTCATGCCCCTCTATACACCTCAGTCCTGAGATCCCCCTCAGTCACGCCCCTCTATACGCCTCAGTCCTGAGATCCCCTCAGTCATGCCCCTCTATGCGCCTCAGTCCTGAGATCCCCTCAGTCATGCCCCTCTATACGCCTCAGTCCTGAGATCCCCTCAGTCATGCCCCTCTATACGCCTCAGTCCTGAGAGCCCCTCAGTCATGCCCCTCTATACGCCTCAGTCCTGAGATCCCCTCAGTCATGCCCCTCTATACGCCTCAGTCCTGAGATCCCCTCAGTCATGCCCCTCTATACGCCTCAGTCCTGAGAGCCCCTCAGTCATGCCCCTCTATACGCCTCAGTCCTGAGAGCCCCTCAGTCATGCCCCATTATACACGCCTCAGTCCTGAGAGCCTCCCTCAGTCATGCCCCTCTATACGCCTCAGTCCTGAGATCCCCTCAGTCATGCCCCTCTATACGCCTCAGTCCTGAGAGCCCCTCAATCACGCCCCTCTATACACCTCAGAGCCCTCTCAGAGCCATATCTATACCTCAGAGCCCCCTGAAGCCCTTATATTGGGCAATGGAGCTGGTAGGAGTCATGTGAGTCAGTAATTAAAAGGCTTCTAGTCCTGCTGGGGGGAATTCCAGTCACCGTAATCCCCCTCAAACACACTATTGCTCTCTGCATTATTACAGGTGGGATATTGCTGACTCATTATTTTATTGACTTTAGGAGAGTCACATCCCGAAACTCATCACCCCGGTGGAGAAAGGGCGTGATTTGGAAAGTCGGGTGATTGACGCCTACATCATTCAGTGTCAGGCTGAGGCACAGGAAGGTACGGGGGCGAGCGATCTGCTGTTCTGTGATCTCCCTCTAGGTGGAGCAATAGGGCCCTTTCATTGTGTTCTATTCTAAGATGCAAAGCTAAGAATACTTTTCACATTATTATAGAATTACTGTTAGATCTGTTTCCATATCCAGGTTGTTCACATTGTTTAGTAAATTGAATCTTCTTTTTATTCATATATTTTTTTACATGTCGCACATTATGAGCGGAACATTGTTGACCCCAGCGATCGGCAAAAAACGGGGATTTTTCACCAATTATTCCAGATTTTCGCCGATGTTTTTTTCATCCTATCCTATTATATTGGTCGAAATAATAGAATAGTTCTCCCGAAAACACATAGGTGCTGCGATAAGCTCGCGGACCTATTTGTCTTCGCCTTTTTTCAAGTGAAAAAACAGCAATTATCGTGGATTCCCGATAGGTGCCGGCATCAGGCCGACTTCGGGTCTAATTAACAGCCCCGGGAGAGGTAATTAGACGCGGTAATTTACTGCGGCTAATTGGATACCCCCCTATATAGGGCAAGATGTACTAAGCTCTGGAAAGGGATGCATTGGAAAGTGATAACCCACCAGCCGCTCAGCTCCTAACGATCATCTTACAGGCAGTGTTTGAAAAATGACAGGAGCTGATTGGTCGGTAGTTTATCACTCTTCAATTTTTCATTTTCCAGAGTTTAGTACATCTGCCCCCTGTATTGTAACACATTGGGGCTGATTCTGAGGTGGGAGCAAAGGAAAACCGAGCGAGTAATATTACACCTGGGTAACCATGCTGCACTGCAGGGGGGGGGAGATGTAATATGTACATATGAGAGGTTAGATATAGGTGGGGCGCGTACTAGCTCAGATCTGATTCGCAGTGTAATAATAAAACTGACCAATATTTACCCTGCATGCAGAATAATAAATGTAAGTATGTTTTTCTGACGCTCCCTGCGCCATTCGCCTTTATGAGACCTTAGTGGCCTCTAATGAATTGCCGAGCTCCAGTATTAACTCCGGACAGACCATGCACGATTATTATACAGGTGAGAACAGTGTTTCCCAATCTCCTGCCCTCAGGGAGCTCTGCCAGTGCATGTTTTCCAGGCCTACTGATTGGGGCACTGATTGATCCACAGGTGGTAGTAATTATTCCTTTTGTGATACTGAGGAAACCTGGAAAACATGCGCTGTCAGGGTTCCTGAACACCATATTTGGGAAGCGCTCTGGGTTAGGCTGAATCTTAGAATGCCCATGCTGGGTGTCCCTGTTTTTTGGGGGGGTTTTTTTGGTTTTAGTTTAATAATAAAACTATATATTGTCTTTCTCCTGCACACAGTGACCATCGCACGAGCAATCGAGCTGAAGCACAATCCTGGTTTAATAGCAGCTTTGGCCTATGAGACGGCGAATTTCTACCAGAGAGTGGGTAAGGGAACCGCTGTAACCCCGACTTTATGAGACTCCTGATTTACCCTGTGTGAGGGTTTGTACGGGGTCCCGGTGGTCGGGATGGGTGTGGTACGGGGTCCCGGTGGTCGGGATACTGGTGGTCAGAATACAGACATCGGTATCCCAACAGTCAGAATCCTAACGCTTGAATGTAAGTAGCCCAACACTAACTCTCCCCCCCCCCCCAGCAAATCTCTCCCCCCTAGCCCCCCCCCCCCCCCCCCCCCCCCCGCAACCTAAATCACTCTTCGGTCCCATTTCTGATACGGTCTGTGCTGATAGCAACAAAATCTATGTTGGTACACGGTAACGCATGAGGCGTAGGGGTTTTTGAGGACTTTTCGCGCAATTTCAGATAATCGCTCAACTACGTGAACTTTGGCATTGCGTGCGAATCAGGCCCGCTATCATTATAAATTGTGACATGTAACGCTGCTTCTATAATACTCCAACTGATGTCATTTCTACCGTTCATGTGCATGTAGTATCTGAACCCCCCCCATTAGATATTGCCTTTTGTCCATTGAGTTCAGGTAGTAAATATCGGTCAGAGTTGTTCGCATTTCATCGCCTTCTGCCGCCACTTCGCAGTATGCGCCGTCGTGCATCATTGTGATGTCTCTGGTTGCGAGGCGGCCCCGTATTGGCTTTACGGCTTCTCTGCACGGACCTGTGGCTGCCAGTCTGCCGCAGTCATGGGCACAGATTTGTGGGGCTGATGCAGTATCGCAGGCGGCTCCACTTCAGGCTGAACCGGTGCAACGGCCTCAGCGGATCATTCGCACACAGGCGTCTTGTTCTGCAGGGGATGTAGTTATGAGACCAGCGGCTCTCAGTACCGACATCGGAATCCCGACAAGGGACTTAAGATAGGCGTCGAAATAACGATGCCTATCTTAATGCAGACGCCAGCCCGAACGAGGTAAGTCCGGGGCGCCCTTAGCGTTAGCCCCAGGGGGAGAAGGATTAGGTTTAGGGAGCGTAGTGTAGCAAGGTTAGGTTTGGGGGGGGGGTTAGGGTTGGGCACCCCTATGGGGGAGACTTAGGTTAAGGCACTAATGGGGTGGGTTAGGGATAGGCTACTAAAAGGGATGGTTGGGGGGGAAGGGTCAGTATACTTACCCGACCCCTGACGGGATACCAACCACCGGGATGCTGCTGTTGGTATTTTGACAGGAGGCATTACATACCGATTGCGTTCTGAAGGCGTGTCACCATATAGGCGGAAGTAAGGGCTGCGCAGAGGTGGCCGTCTTAGGAGATCTGTCTGGTTTCGGACAGATCTCCTGCACCAGGTATAGAGCTGGTCCAAATGCGCCTGTTGATGTTGGAAAGGATAGAGGCGATGCGGCCCTATACATAGACAAATGTGCGTAACGTGGCAAAGTCCCACATTTATTTCCGTGCGCACAATTCAGCCGACTTGCTCGCAACTGTCAGTCAGCCCCTGTATGTCCTTCCCGTGTTCACATGAGGTTTCCCTGTTTGATCTGGTTTCCTCCTGCGGCCTAATGGCAGATTGATCCGCTACTGGTTCTGTATGGATCGGCCCTGGAGAGCGTTCGTGTCCCCGTGGTAGGGAAAGGAGACGATACGGAGCAGAGAGGGATATACAGTATAAATGAGGACAATATTCATATGAATGAAGATATTGTGGTAACAGTTTATACTCTGTGTCCTTGTCCCTCACACTGTCCATGTGGATTGTTTGTGTTGTAGATCACACACTCACCAGCCTGGACCCAGTGTACATCGCTAAGTGGAGAAGTTACACCCAGCTGAAGATGTGTTTCTATATGGCCTATGTGAGTATGGGGACCCTTATTAATACTGATCCCAGCAGGGCACCATGGGATCAGGGCCGGCCCGACCATTACATATAGTACACAGGGCGCATATGGCGCTAGCCAGGAGAGGGTGCCATGTCCCCTGCACAGAGCCGACCGGGCAGCCAGAAACACCAAATGCTCTCCCGGAATGGAGCAGCACAAAAAGCGACGCTCGCTCGCCCGCCTGCCCTGCTTCCGGTCCGCGTTGGAGTGGGTGGAGAGCGGAGGGGAGGGGAGGGGGAGGGTTGCTCGAGCGATATTAATAATGTGATATAAATGGGTCAGTCCGCCCCTGCATGGGATAGACAATGGAATCTAGGGGTGGGGGTGGGTGGGGGGGGGATAACTTTATAACATTTTCTGGAGTAAGATGGAATTAACCTATTGCGTCGCCCTGATCCCGGTGTCACAGACATGTGGAAGTGGAGCGGAATAAATTACCATGGAAATTAAAAGCCAGAATCTAGTTACGTCCGCTAGAATATAAAAGATGAATTTCTTAGATGTTATGATGAAGAAAAGACCATCCATGGCCAAACCCTCAGAGACGGGGACTTGGGAACCACGCAGGGGATCTTTGTATAGGCAGAGACCCGGTCATATGAGGACTCTGTAGTCAGGGTAAAATGGCGCAAACTATTTACGTGCTGACAAAACTCTTCTCCTATTGCGTCTCCCCACAGTCCTTCTGCTATCACGGTCAGACTCTGTTGGCCAGCGACAAATGTGGAGAAGCAATAAGGTCCCTGGAAGAAGCAGAGAAATGTGAGTGCCGAGCGGGGGGGCGCACCCTGGGGAGACTTGTGGACAGTGTTGCACTGAAAGGTTTTGTCCATAGCAGACAATTGCAGATCTTCTCACCTCCCCTCATCCCAGAGTCCCCACGTCCCCTCATCCCAGAGTCCCCACGTCCCCTCATCCCAGAGTCCCCACGTCCCCTCATCCCAGAGTCCCCACGTCCCCTCATCCCAGAGTCCCCACGTCCCCTCATCCCAGAGTCCCCACGTCCCCTCATCCCAGAGTCCCCACCTCCCCCACTGTGAGTAGCACCACACTCTCCTCCGTCTCCTAATCCCGCCTCCTGCCTAACACCATTGGCTCCCCCTCTGTTCTACTCCCCGAATCCAGTTTCTCTCTGTCCTGTTGTCCCGCCCCCCCATCGTACACTTTTTCCCCACCCAGGATGAACCCAGACTCCGATCCATCCTCTGAACATCTCCCTCATCAGCTATTGTAACCTCCTCTATCCCAGCTCTAATCCATCTTGGTCCGATTGTCCTCCCTCTCTGCATCCTTACTCCGGCTCCCTGTGTCCTGTGGGAACATCCTTATTCCGGCTCCCTGTGTCCTGTGGGAACATCCTTACTCCGGCTCCCTGTGTCCTGTGGGAACATCCTTAGTCCGGCTCCCTGTGTCCTGTGGGAACATCCTTATTCCGGCTCCCTGTGTCCTGTGGGAACATCCTTACTCCGGCTCCCTGTGTCCTGTGGGAACATCCTTACTCCGGCTCCCTGTGTCCTGTGGGAACATCCTTACTCCGGCTCCCTGTGTCCTGTGGGAACATCCTTACTCCGGCTCCCTGTGTCCTGTGGGAACATCCTTACTCCGGCTCCCTGTGTCCTGTGGGAACATCCTTACTCCGGCTCCCTGTGTCCTGTGGGAACATCCTTATTCCGGCTCCCTGTGTCCTGTGGGAACATCCTTATTCCGGCTCCCTGTGTCCTGTGGGAACATCCTTATTCCGGCTCCCTGTGTCCTGTGGGAACATCCTTAATCCGGCTCCCTGTGTCCTGTGGGAACATCCTTATTCCGGCTCCCTGTGTCCTGTGGGAACATCCTTACTCCGGCTCCCTGTGTCCTGTGGGAACATCCTTACTCCGGCTCCCTGTGTCCTGTGGGAACATCCTTACTCCGGCTCCCTGTGTCCTGTGGGAACATCCTTACTCCGGCTCCCTGTGTCCTGTGGGAACATCTTTACTCCGGCTCCCTGTGTCCTGTGGGAACATCCTTGCTCCGGCTCCCTGTGTCCTGTGGGAACATCCTTGCTCCGGCTCCCTGTGTCCTGTGGGAACATCCTTGCTCCGGCTCCCTGTGTCCTGTGGGAACATCCTTGCTCCGGCTCCCTGTGTCCTGTGGGAACATCCTTGCTCCGGCTCCCTGTGTCCTGTGGGAACATCCTTCTTCCGGCTCCCTGTGTCCTGTGGGAACATCCTTATTCCGGCTCCCTGTGTCCTGTGGGAACATCCTTAGTCCGGCTCCCTGTGTCCTGTGGGAACATCCTTATTCCGGCTCCCTGTGTCCTGTGGGAACATCCTTATTCCGGCTCCCTGTGTCCTGTGGGAACATCCTTACTCCGGCTCCCTGTGTCCTGTGGGAACATCCTTACTCCGGCTCCCTGTGTCCTGTGGGAACATCCTTATTCCGGCTCCCTGTGTCCTGTGGGAACATCCTTACTCCGGCTCCCTGTGTCCTGTGGGAACATCCTTACTCCGGCTCCCTGTGTCCTGTGGGAACATCCTTACTCCGGCTCCCTGTGTCCTGTGGGAACATCCTTACTCCGGCTCCCTGTGTCCTGTGGGAACATCCTTACTCCGGCTCCCTGTGTCCTGTGGGAACATCCTTACTCCGGCTCCCTGTGTCCTGTGGGAACATCCATGATAATAACAGCTGTCATTGTATAACGCATTATAGAAAATAACCGCAAACTTCTTATTGGTTGGTTGCTGTGGACAACACCAGCTTTGCATCACTTTTCATAACTCCCCTCATTTATTGTATGAAAACTGTCACTTTATGTATAATTTGTGAATGTTGTAGTTTCCTCATTTCCTGCGTTGTTACTGGGTGATTACAGATGCCGGCGTTTTCAGAACCCATCGTATTTCACAGACCTTTTAAATATAATCGCTGATCTTTAATTTGCCAACTTTACACCTTCACGAGAAGCAAAGCTAAAGTATATCTGTGGTTGGGTTAAAGCTGCCCAGACGCGCACGTGCACATAGGATCGTGTGCACACACATGCACGCTCGCACGATATTGGCCTCTGTCTGTTTGGCCTCAGTTATTCAATTTCGCCCAATTTGCAAAGTTTGTTTTTAGCTGGTGTTTTCCTTGTAAAGGTTTTTTTGCTTTGTTTTCTGATGAATTAAACGCTGTGTTATGTTTGGTTCCTGGTTCAGTTTACGGGAAGGCAGAAGCTTTGTGTAAGGAATATGGTCAAACAAAGGGTCCCGGGACCACCGCAAAGCCCTCTGGACACCTCTTCTTCAGGAAACTGGGGACTCTGCTTAAGAATACACTGGAGAAGTGCAAGCGGGAGAACGGCTTCATGTAAGTCAGCGTGGGCCGGGCGCGCCTTCAGTATGTAGTAACAGCGCTTTCAGCTAGTGCTCCTGCGTTGTGGCGCAGCATTGCATAAGGGATGTTCTCTGCAGACATATTTAGGCTCGTGTCACCGATGTATTAGGCACAAATTGCAGCATTCCGCAGCTTCCGCCACCGGGAAATGGGAAATCCGGGTGTCTCTGCCGCCGGGCTTCAGCTCTGAGAATGCAGCTTGTTACAGTGACTCTGCGTTTCCCATTCACTGCTAGGTATCCGCGTAAGAGGTTAACAAGCCAGTGACCCGGTTTATTCTGTCCAAGTAGTTATTCTGGCATCGCATTTAGTGGTATCGCCTGTAACATCTGAGTATAGGCCCATTGCTATTACGTGTGTTTCCCTCAACGTTTTATATTTAAAGGTGGGTACACATTAGGCAACCCCTTCCCCAATGCGACTCCGTTGGTGCCGATGAACGACATATAAGTGCGGGCAGTACATATTGCATGACCTGGTGACCGACCGCCCGCCCGATATGTCGTTCACCGGCACCATTGAACTTGCCAGCGTCGGCAGCTGGATTGCGCCATCGTCTGTGCATGCACGGGTGACCACAATGTCTGGCAGCGGGGGCACTCGTAGTGGGTACACACTAGACAATGTGCCCGAGGGATTGGATGACTTACCATCTAGTGTGTACCCGGCATTAGATAAAGGACACTGTACCGTCTGCCCCTGGGAACTGCGGCTTCCGTTAAAGCAAAAATCTGTTTTCCAGTTATTTCCAGAAGGTTCCCCCAGAGGCGCCACAGCTGGAGCTGAAGGCGAATTACGGCCTGGTGGAGCCGGTGCCCTTTGAATTCCCTGCCCTCAGCCCCCAGTGGACTCCAGAGACACAAGCCGGGTTCGACCTGACAAAGAGGCCAAAGGATGAGAGTGTAAGAAAGCTGCGTAAACTATTCACCGCTGCGGAGAAATGAGGGTTTATTACAGGCTTGAGGCACAGCTTCCAGGCGTGCCTGATGTATTACGGCAGCGCAGTGGCGTTGCGATGTTATTTCCGTGCTCCTGCTGGCTGCGCAGGGAGCTGTCGCTTTTTCCTTTATGATTTTCTGGCCTTTTCCAATTTATAAAATTCGAATTAGGCCCAATCTAAATGTAGGGTCGTCGCAGATACCGAAGACAAACTTTCATGTTAACTATATTATTTAGCTCTCAGAAATGGGAACTTTGGCCCTCATTCAGAGCCGTACGCTCTGAGCAGAGCGCACGCTCTGAATGAGGGCCGGCCTCCATAATTATGGAGCGTCCTCCTGGACGCTCGTATAGCTGTGGGTCACCACCCACAGCCTATACGAGCGTGCAGTTTGATGGCCGCGATGGTCTTGACCATCGCGACCATCGCCACTGCGAGCCAGAGCCTGCGGTTGAGGTTTTCAACCGCAAGGCCCGGAGTGATTTTGGCTCTATCAGAGCCAAAATCACTCCCACTGACATCACTAGTGATGTCAGTGGGCCGGCTTCTGACGGTAGGCGTTCCCTTGGGAACGCCCCCGTCAGGGAGGCACGCCCCCGGCTCGCCAACCAAAGGGGGCGTGCTGTCAATCAACATCGACAGCACGCCCCCTTTGATCAGACACAACGAGCGAAGGAAAGTCCTTCGCTCGTCGTGTCTGGCGCATGCGCATGACGGAGCTCCCGCCGAGCTCCGTCGTGCGCATGCGCAGTGCACAACATCGACCCACTTGCGAGCGGACAGCCGCTCGCGAGTGGGTCTGAATCAGGCCCTTTGTGTACAGTAAAATAAAACAGGATAACCAGGATTCCCATTGGGGGGGGGGGGGGAAGGTGAATCTTGTTACAAAGCCCTAAGGATTCAGGCAAACACTGTAATGGTTGTACCCCATAAGGCTTGTGGGAGCATTTTCCATATGAGAGTGTGACGTAGAATTGGAAGGAGACTCAGGGCTGGAGATGACAAATGATGCAGGAATTGTCAGATGTACTTTTCTCAATGGTTTAATTATTATTTAAATGTCAGGTAAATGGAATAGTCTGCGGACCGCAGCCATCGGTGAGTTCCGTGCGAGGGTGACCGATGTTGTAAAGTAGCAAGCATTTTATAAACAACATCAATCTGCCTGCAGTCTATTACATTTACCCCAAACTCGGCCCTCAAGGCACCCTAACAGTCCAGGGTTTAAGACTATCCACAGGTGACTTAGGGGGTCATTCAGACCCACTCGCCAGCGGCAGTACGCTCGCAAGTGGGTCGATGTTCCCCACTGTGCATGCGCACGACGGAGGGAGCTCCGTCGTGCGCATGCGCGAGACCCGGCGAGCGACGGGCTTTCCATCGCTCGGGGTCTCGCACCAAAGGGGGCGTGCTGTCGATGTTGATTGACAGCACGCCCCCTTTGGTGGGCGTGCCGGAGGCGTGCCTGCCAGACGGAGGCGTTCCCATGGGAACGCCTACCGTCTGAAGCCGGCCCCACTGACCTCACTAGTGATGTCAGTGGGAGTGATTTTGGCTCTGATAGAGCCAAAATCACTCCAGGGCTTGTGGTTGGGAAACCCGACCGCAGGGTTTCCCTCGCAAGTCCGATGGTCGCTATGGTCAAGACCATCGCGACCATCTTTTTGCACGCTCGTATATGCTGTGGGTGGTGACCCACAGCTATACGAGCGTCCAGGAGGACGCTCCATTTTAATGGAGGAGGGCCCTGATTCAGAGCGAGCGCTCTGGTCAGAGCGTCCGACTCTGAATCAGGCCCTTAATTAGTACTTCAGTCAATTTGACTTAATCACCTGTTCTCCGCCATGGATAACTCTAAAACCTGAACTGTTGGGGAACCTTGAGGAACGCATTTGGGAACCTTTTGCCCTAATCTCATACGTTAGTCCACCCAATATATAATCTAATCGGAGCAGTCTCACACACAACTCACCAATGGCTGCTGTCCACAGGCTGGTACATGAGAATAGTACATCAGCTTTCAAAAAAACAAAAGTCTAAATTCATTACAAGTCCAGCTACGAGGAGACGCTGGGTGTCTGCATCTTTCCTCCCTCAGGGGACCTTAATAAAAGACTGCTGGAAACCGCACCTGTGTGCACGTATACCCCCTGGGATAGCTTCTAGTATGTCCACATCTGTATGAGGAGCACTGACCCCATATACCTACCTACCACTTACCCCAGTGCCTCTATGTGCAGTTATATACAGCTATGTACCACTTACCCCAGTACTTCTATGTGCAGTTATATACAGCTATGTACCACTTACCTCAGTGCCTCTATGTGCAGTTATATACAGCTATGTACCACTTACCCCAGTACCTCTATGTGCAGTTATATACAGCTATGTACCACTTACCCCAGTGCCTCTATGTGCAGTTACATACAGCTATGTACCACTTACCCCATTGCCTCTATGTGCAGTTATATACAGCTATATACCACTTACCCCAGTGCCTCTATGTGCATTTATATACAGCTATGTACCACTTACCCCAGTACTTCTATGTGCAGTTACATACAGCTATGTACCACTTACCCCAGTACTTCTATGTGCAGTTATATACAGCTATGTACCACTTACCCCAGTGCCTCTATGTGCAGTTACATACAGCTATGTACCACTTACCTCAGTGCCTCTATGTGCAGTTACATACAGCTATGTACCACTTACCCCAGTACTTCTATGTGCAGTTATATACAGCTATGTACCACTTACCCCAGTGCCTCTATGTGCAGTTACATACAGCTATGTACCACTTACCCCAGTGCCTCTATGTGCAGTTATATACAGCTATATACCACTTACCCCAGTGCCTCTATGTGCATTTATATACAGCTATGTACCACTTACCCCAGTGCTTCTATGTGCAGTTACATACAGCTATGTACCACTTACCCCAGTACTTCTATGTGCAGTTATATACAGCTATGTACCACTTACCCCAGTGCCTCTATGTGCAGTTACATACAGCTATGTACCACTTACCTCAGTGCCTCTATGTGCAGTTACATACAGCTATGTACCACTTACCCCAGTACTTCTATGTGCAGTTATATACAGCTATGTACCACTTACCCCAGTGCCTCTATGTGCAGTTACATACAGCTATGTACCACTTACCCCAGTGCCTCTATGTGCAGTTATATACAGCTATGTACCACTTACCCCAGTACCTCTATGTGCAGTTACATACAACTATATACCACTTACCCCAGTGCCTCTATGTGCAGTTATATACAGCTATGTACCACTTACCCCAGTGCCTCTATGTGCAGTTACATACAGCTATGTACCACTTACCCCAGTGCCTCTATGTGCAGTTACATACAGCTATATACCACTTACCCCAGTACCTCTATGTGCAGTTATATACAGCTATGTACCACTTACCCCAGTGCCTCTATGTGCAGTTACATACAGCTATGTACCACTTACCCCAGTGCCTCTATGTGCAGTTACATACAGCTATGTACCACTTACCCCAGTGCCTCTATGTGCAGTTACATACAGCTATGTACCACTTACCCCAGTACCTCTATGTGCAGTTACATACAGCTATGTACCACTTACCTCAGTGCCTCTATGTGCAGTTATATACAGCTATGTACCACTTACCTCAGTACCTCTATGTGCAGTTACATACAGCTATGTACCGCTTACCCCACTCTTTCTGCAGTTACATATACCTACCTACCGCTTACCCCAGTGCCTCTTTCTGTAGTAGCATTCACCTACCTACCACTTACCACGGTGCCTCTTTCTGTAGTCACATACAACAACCCACCGCTCACCCTGTGCCTCTATGTGTATTTGCTTACACTTACCCCGATACCTCTTTCTGTAGTTACATATATCTACCTACTGATTACAACTGTGCCTCTTTCTGTACTTACATATACGTACCTACTGCTTAAAACTGTGCCTCTTTCTGTAGTTACATATACCTACCTACTGCTTACAACTGTGCCTCTTTCTGTAGTTACATATACCTACCTACTGCTTACAACTGTGCCTCTTTCTGTAATTACATATACCTACCTACTGCTTACAACTGTGCCTCTTTCTGTAATTACATATACCTACCTACTGCTTACAACTGTGCCTCTTTCTGTAGTAAAATTCACCTATTCATGAGATAATGACGTTCTGTTCCTATCTCCAGGCTAAACCCAAGAAGGAAGAAGAAGTTAAACCAATGAAGGAACCGGACATAAAACCCCAGAAGGATAGTGGATGCCAGATCTCCTAATCCAGAGAAGAATCCTGTCCCTCTACCCCCATATCTGAGCAAGCTTTCTGTCCTGCCTCTTCTCTGCATCCTATAGAGATTCTCATTGTCTCCTGTTCTGGATATGATCCCTCATCATATCTCCTCTTCTGGATATGTTCCCTCCTCATCTCTGTTATTCTTGTTATGTTCCCTCTTCATCTCTTCTCTTCTGGATATGTTCCCTCCTCAGCTCTCCTCTTCTGGATATGTTCCCTCCTCAGCTCTCCTCTTCTGGATATCTTCCCTCCTCAGCTCTCCTCTTCTGGATATCTTCCCTCCTCAGCTCTCCTCTTCTGGGTATGTTCCCTCCTCAGCTCTCCTCTTCTGGATATGTTCCCTCCTCAGCTCTCCTCTTCTGGATATGTTCCCTCCTCAGCTCTCCTCTTCTGGGTATGTTCCCTTCTCAGCTCTCCTCTTCTGGGTATGTTCCCTTCTCAGCTCTCCTCTTCTGGGTATGTTCCCTCCTCAGCTCTCCTCTTCTGCGTATGTTCCCTCCTCAGCTCTCCTCTTCTGGGTATGTTCCCTCCTCAGCTCTCCTCTTCTGGGTATGTTCCCTCCTCAGCTCTCCTCTTCTGGGTATGTTCCCTCCTCAGCTCTCCTCTTCTGGGTATGTTCCCTACTCAGCTCTCCTCTTCTGGGTATGTTCCCCCCTCAGCTCTCCTCTTCTGGGTATGTTCCCTCCTCAGCTCTCCTCTTCTGGGTATGTTCCCTCCACATCTCTCCTCTTCTGGATATCTTCCCTCAACATCTCTCCTCTTCTGGGCATGTCCCTCCTCATCTCAGTTATTCTGGATATGTTCCCTCCTCATCTCTCCTATTCTGGATGTAAAGTTGCTCATTTCCTAGTTTAAAGATCTGTACCTTCATCTTACTGTAGATATAAATGCTCCTGTCAGATTTATCTTATTCTGCTCCACCTCACCTGTAGCCAGAGATTATCTTCTCTAGAGCCAAGGTGTCTGCAGACATAATCGAGGACTAAGCTCCCACGGAGGGGCACAGACCATTATGTAGCTCCAGCCAGTGACTGGGAGGGTGACTTATTTGGGGGGGGGATTCATTTCTGTGCAATGTCCCACTGGGTATCGCTGCAACGACTGACTGCGCCAAATACAGTAGTGCTGGAACAGCATAAGGCGCTGATGCCGAGGAATTTAATTCCCCCCCCCCCCCAGTCTAGACCGTACTTTGTGCCTGTTTATGCTCTACGGAGCCGTAGAAATATATATCCCAACCCTTTTTAATGTATGTTTTTCTCTACTCATAGCACATTTACCACTGAAGATGTTTTATCCACCGCTACAGAGCGAGCATAGATAAATGCGCCAGTACATAGCAAACTCCATTTTATTACTTTACATCTGTATAATACTTACTATATAGAACTGTTTGTATGTTCCGTGACAGATGCGGGGATATTGTGTAGACTGTATGGTGTATGTGTGTGTATATATATATATATATATAGATATATATAGATATATACAAATACACACATGCATGTGTAGCATTATAGTTATAAATATATATATATATATATATATATATATATATATCCTACACGTGCATGCTGCTTTATATTCCTTCATATAACTGCCGAGGCTACAAGCACAGGAGGGTATTTATAGATAGAGCTTCATATTATTTAAAGAGAAAGTCTCCTAGAGAATATAAAAGATTTATTATAGTGTAATAATTGACCTTAGTAATATCTGTGAACAGAAAGTGTGTGTTGTCAGTGTGTGCTAATGCCATTTATTGTTCCAGACTGATAACAAGAACAAAAGTCTTATGTACAGTATTTTTAAAATAAGTTTGTAGAGTAAAATATTAAACTGCGGGGAATAAGCCCACGAACCAGCGTGTCAGCGATTTTTGTTTCAAGCCTGGATCATTTTACATATATAATTCATGAAAGATGCCGTTTAATTCTGGGTAATGTTCAGTTATTGTTTTATGACCCATCTTTTGGATCGGAAGCCGCAAAGACAGCACGCAAGCGTATTTGGGCGCGGAGCAGGGAACGCGATCTGATAAACTGCCCCAGAACCATTTGCACTACGCAACTAGACTTCCCAGGGCGCAAACTAAAACATCAGATTTCTGTTAGAGGGCGAGGTGGGCGATGAGACATCATAATTCCTCTCATTGGTTTTATTTGTTATGTTTTAACAAAACACACATGATCTGTCGGTATGCAGTCGGGAAGTCGGCGGACGTAATCCCGACAGCCGGCTTCCCGACTGCTTTATCCCGACGAGGGTTAAATGACAGGCGGCTAAATATATGCGTCCAGTGGTTATTCATACCGTTTCCGATCTGTCTTAAGAGTCCCCGTGAGCTTACTACCACCTAATGCAATGCAGTGCGGAGAAAACGTTATACTAGGGTTAGAATCAAGGTGGGAAGTGAGGCGATACGCTGTGTTATTAAGGCGCTGTGCGAGGTAGAAACTGAGGCGGTATACAAGTCGTGTGCACTTTAAAAGTATAAATATTGTAAAGTCTGCCCAAAAAGCTAAATATATACATATATAACAGAGCAGGAATAATATAAAAAATATAGTACTCATAATTTTATATATATATAATAAATAAAAAACCAGGAAAATTCTTCCTAAGCACCGTACCGTGAAGCTAGTCTTTCATACTTCTGTACCCAGCAGACGTCTGATCGTTGTGGGGTTGAGGGGTATACTAACACTACATGGTGCCCAGAACACTACATAGTGAGGAGAAGGCTGACGTCTCTCGTACTGCGATGTATATTTGAAACGTTGATACAGGGATAGTTGGTGGGATTAGAGGTTTAATATGTTAATCTGCCCTTTTTGCTTGAAGTGACGTCTGTTGCTCTCCAGCCCGGACCCTAGGAAACTATCATTCTCCTCAGGGGGCTGCTGAATGGCGGAGCCAGCGCGGTCACAGACAGTTGGCTCATGGCGAGCAGCACAGTACTGACCCTGGCGCTATTCTGTGGTGATATCAATAAGCAACAAGTCGGCGCCACATGAGTAAAGGACACGCTGGTGGACTGGATGAATTACCAGTTTGAATTTTCACCATTACTCGTGTCGATATATGAGGTAACCATCCTGCAATCAGACTAACCTTCAGCACCATGTATTCAGACATCAGAGTTATCACTACACACATGTGTGCCAATATTTATAGGACAGGAGAGGAAACAAAGGCGCAACTGAGTCATCTCTTGACTAAATGCATCCGAGGTCCTGGTGTCTGAGGAATGGATAGGCCGCATTCTCAAGAACCAACATGCAGCCTACAAAATGGCCGCCAGAAGTGTGGAGGCCATAGTTGCACTGTAACACTTTTCCCTGAAATTATGTATATAGCTTCCTGTGATGTCATACCCCAGTGGGCTATGGTGGCAGATAACATTATTGTAATGTAAAACATATTGTACTGTAAATAAAGGTGATTTATTCTACTACGAATGACTGGAGGTTCATAAGGGCGTAGGTTGTGTTCTGTTTTTTGTATAATACACTTGTTTCAGAAAGCAGCATTTTGGGAACTGAGGGGGTCATTCAGATCCGCTCGCGAGCGCAGGACGCTCGCAAGCGGGTCGATGGTGCCCTACTGCGCATGCGCACGACGGAGGGAGCTCCGTCGTGCGCATGCGCGAGACCCGGCTAGCGACGGGATAGCCGTCGCTCCGGGTCTCGCACCAAAAGGGGCGTGCTGTCGATGTTTGACAGCATGCCCCCTTTGGTGGGCGTGCCGGGGGCGTGGCTGCCAGCCGGAGGCGTTCCCATGGGAACGCCTACCGTCTGAAGCCGGCCCCACTGACATCACTAGTGATGTCAGTGGGAGTGATTTTGGCTCTGATAGAGCCAAAATCACTCCAGGGCTTGCGGCAGCTAGACCCTACCGCAGGGTCTCCGTCGCAAGCCCGATGGTCTTGACCATCGCGACCATCATCATGGACGCTCGCTATAGCTGTGGGTGGTCACCCACAGCTATGCGAGCATCCAAGAGGCCGCTCCATTTTCATGTAGGAGGGCCCTGATTCAGAGCGAGCGCTCTGGTCAGAGCGTCCGGCTCTGAATCAGGCCCTGAGAACATGTTAGGAGTTACCCTAATCTTAGTTGTGCCCTAAAATTCAGACATTTTGGATGCTAAATTTTGTTATAACATATATTGTAAAGGGTGAATCACTGATTGGGTGCCCCTCTATTGAATTGAATCACAATGTGCTTCTACCCTGAGGGGAACGTCCAGGAGGATAAACTGCATTTTTTTAGCTGGTATTCTTCTTAAAGTGTAATTTTTTAGTTCATTTAGTGAATGATTTTGGAAATGTTTTTGCTCATTGACCCATGAGCATTTACAGTGGCTTGCAAAACTATTCAACCCCCCCAAGAAATGTAAAGAGTTTTGCATGTATTGCAAATGACACTTACACAGATTGTTCCAGACAGTATTGTTATTGCAAACCGTGCGGTTCTTATAGCCACTTAACCTGGCACTAACGCTTGGTATGTGACAGTAACCAGCTGGGTTCTACCTGACATGGCCGCGTCCCAGGCGTCCGTGCCGCCTGCTGCCTCCCCTGTCTGTTATGGAGGTAATCCTTTCTGTACATGTGCAGAACAGACCTCCTCCTCCAGCATCGGCCAGTGCCACTGGTATCTATTTCCATTAGAGGGGTGGAGGGTGATACTGCTGGGGATATTTTGCCACGGGAATATTTCTAGCGAGAGGTTGGTATTGATTTTACAATGGGGGCCTATGGACAGGTGGGGGTGCAAAACTCCCCCTAGGTGTATGTATGACTGTTCAATAGTATTTAATTCTGAAAAGAAAATATATTTGCCTGGAAGTTTTCCTCATTTCCATGCGGATCCTTGTCCTGTTATATGTTCCCTTTAGCAGAGTTTGCTGTCCAGTTGGGTTGGGCCCAGCTTAGTAAGCAGGTAGCACACTCCGGAGGTGCTGATAGCAAGTAGCGGGCTCTGGAGGTGCTGATAGCAGGCAGTGGTCTCTGGAGGTGCTGATAGCAGGGAACAGGATCTGGAAGTGCTCATAGCAGGGAACAGGATCTGGAGGTGCTAATAGCAGGCAGCGGGCTCTGGAGGTGCTGATAGCAGGGAACAGGATCTGGAAGTGCTGATAGCAGGGAACAGGATCTGAAAGTGCTGATAGCAGGGAACAGGATCTGGAGGTGCTGATAGCAAGTAGCGGGCTCTGGAGGTGCTGATAGCAAGTAGCGGGCTCTGGAGGTGCTGATAGCAGGCAGTGGGCTCTGAAGGTGCTGATAGCAGGGAACAGGATCTGGAAGTGCTCATAGCAGGGAACAGGATCTGGAGGTGCTAATAGCAGGCAGCGGGCTCTGGAGGTGCTGATAGCAGGGAACAAGATCTGGAAGTGCTGATAGCAGGGAACAGGATCTGGAAGTGCTGATAGCAGGGAACAGGATCTGGAGGTGCTGATAGCAGGCAGTGGGCTCTGGAGGTACTGATGGCAGGGAACAGGATCTGGAGATGCTGATAGCAGGGAACAGGATCTGGAGGTGCTAATAGCAGGCAGTGGGCTCTGGAGGTGCTGATGGCAGGGAACAGGATCTGGAGGTGCTGATAGCAAGGAACAGCATCTGGAGGTGCTGATAGTAGGGAACAGGATCTGGAGGTGCTGATAGCAGGGAAAAGGATCTGGAGGTGATGATAGTAGGGAACAGGATCTGGAGGTGCTGATAGCAGGGAAAAGGATCTGGAGGTGATGATAGCAGGGAACAGGATCTGGAGGTGCTGATAGCAGGGAACAGGATCTGGAGGTGCTGATAGCAGGGAACAGGGTGTGGAGGTGTAAATAGCAAGTAGCGGGCTCTGGAGGTGCTGATAGCAGGGAACGGGATCTGGAGGTGCTGAGTGCGTGCAGAGGGCGCTTTCTGGAGGTACTGTCAGCAGAAGCAGGTCTCTACATATTTAACAAAAGTCTCCATGACCGCTACAAAAGTTTAGTACTATTTAATGCTTCTCTATATGTGGTGCCAATTATCTAAAGCTAAACAGCTTTATACTAAACTGGTGCTTAATATAATGTTCGGAGCCATGCCTAGTTCCATGCACACAAAGCTGATCCATATCTGATACCAGTTATACAACTAGTCATATATGGTTCCTAGAATATTATACTGCGCCACAGGTAATGTCTATGATATACAGACCCATACCTGGTGCATAACTTATTAGGCTGGCCCCAGAGACTCTCCCAGTCCCCGCACTACTGGCTCAATAACATCACAATGCAGCGCTCGGCTCCAGGTCACACTTTTTCTAATAAACTCTTTTTAGTGACACACTGCAACTGTTTATACACAGCGAGCGATATCATACAAAGTATTATCAGTGTAATACGGTACGGCTGCTGTCCATGAGAGAGTCACCGTTTCTCTTGATGCCTTCATCCTTTGCCATATTTGGATAAGTTCCTCTATGAGGCCAGTCTTGGTAGTGATCATCTTGTTAAGTTTTTTCTTTACAATTGCCCAAAGATTGGGTATGGGCTGTTACGTGGGGTTGGGTATGATTTGCCGGTGCATTAGATGCTGGCGGTTCAAATAACCGATGCGGGAATCCTGATCTTGCAGAATCCCGACAGGGTCCTGTAAGTACCCTAACTCTCCTTTGGTGGTGCCTAACCCTAACCTCTCCCAATGGTACCTAACCTTCCCGCACCCTAAACCTAACCCTCCTCAGGGGGTGCCTAACCCCCCCTCCTCGCAGCGTAACCCTAACCCACCGGGGAGGTTCCTAAACCTAACCTCCCCCATCCCCAGACAAGTGTAATACCCACATACGTTCGAGATGCCGGACAACGGTATCCTTATGTGTTTGACGTTACGGCGTCAACATTATGCTGGACTTTGGGATTCTGGCGTTGGTATATCGATGGCCGGATCCTGACCCCCGGCATCTTAAATGTATCCCATTACGTGGCCAGGGAAGGACATCTATGTTATTTTCTGCCACCTTCACAAAACAAAATTTCCCTACAAAATAATTTTACATGGAGAGTTTTGGGTAACACATGAAAATACCTCATCCCAATGCAGAACAGTTTTACAGTCTAAGTTTGTGACTATGAAATATAAAAAACAGCTCCACTGTTGCAGGGACTGTAAAGCGCTGCGGATTATGTGTGCGCTATACAATAACGCTTTATAAATAGACATGACATCTTACATCTGTGACTGCTGCTGAGTAATTGACTAGAAAAGTGTTTTATTGACCACCAATGACTGCAGTCAGCTCAGATCATTGCAATAGTAAATATAGCACCAAGAAGGGACTTTGGGCCTGATTCAGACCCACTCGCGAGCGGCTGTCCGCTCGCAAGTGGGTCGATGGTGTGCACTGCGCATGCGCACGACGGAGGGTGCTCCGTCGTGCGCATGCGCGAGATGCGACGAGCGAAGGACTTTCCTTCGCTCGTTGTGTCTGATCAAAGGGGGCGTGCTGTCGATGTTGAACGCCTCCCGTCAGAAGCCGGCCCCACTGACATCACTAGTGATGTCAGTGGGAGTGATTTTGGCTCTGATAGAGCCAAAATCACTCCTGGCCTTGCGGTTGAGAAACTCAACCGCAGGCTTCTGCTCGCACTGGCGATGGTCGCGATGGTCAAGACCATCGCGACCATCATCCTGCACACTCGTATAGGCTGTGGGTGGTGACCCACAGCTATACGAGCGTCCAGGAGGACGCTCCATATTTATGGAGGTGGGCCCTGATTCAGAGCGAGCGCTCTGGTCAGAGCGTCCGGCTCTGAATCAGGGCCTTTGCTCTGTGCATTGGAATATAACAATGCCTCAGGCTGAGCTTGGAGAAGCCACTTCAGTGACAATGTATCAGACATTTATCACAGTCAGGTAGGCAGGTACCTCTAACATCAAAGCTGTATTAGGTTTCTTTCCTTCATCGTTGACAGTAAAGCATCTTGAGACCATTCATGTGTGGGGTTGCTTCTCAGCCAATGGAGTGGGCTCACTCACAATTTTGCCTAAGAACACAGCCATGAATAAAGAATGGTACCAAAACATCCTCCAAGAGCAACTTCTCCCAACCATCCAAGAACAGTTTGGTGAGGAACAATGCCTTTTCCAGCATGATGGAGCAGCTTACCATAAGGCAAAAGTGATAACTAAGTGGCTCGGGGAACAAAACATTGACATTTTGGGTCCATGGCCAGGAAACTCCCCAGACCTTAATCCCATTGAAAACTTGTGGTCAATCCTCAAGAGAAGGGTGGACAAACAAAACCCCACAAATTCTGACAATGTCCAATCATTGATTAGACAAGAACGAGCGGCCATCAGTTAGTATGTGGCCCAGAAGGTGAGTGACAGCATGCCAGGGCGAATTGCAGAGGTCTTGAAAAAGAAGGGTCAACACTGCAAATATTGACTCTTTGCATAAACTTAATGTAATTGTCAATAAAAGTCTTTGACACTTATGAAATACTGTAATGTTACTTCAGTATACCATAGTAACATCTGACACTTATGTAATGCTGTAATGTTACCTCAGTATACCATAGTAACATCTGACACTTATGTAATGCTGTAATGTTACCTCAGTATACCATAGTAACATCTGACACTTATGTAATGCTGTAATGTTACCTCAGTATACCATAGTAACATCTGACACTTATGTAATGCTGTAATGTTACCTCAGTATACCATAGTAACATCTGACACTTATGTAATGCTGTAATGTTACTTCAGTATACCATAGTAACATCTGACACTTATTTAATGCTGTAATGTTACCTCAGTATACCATAGTAACATCTGACACTTATGTAATGCTGTAATGTTACCTCAGTATACCATAGTAACATCTGACACTTATGTAATGCTGTAATGTTACCTCAGTATACCATAGTAACATCTGACACTTATGTAATGCTGTAATGTTACCTCAGTATACCATAGTAACATCTGACACTTATTTAATGCTGTAATGTTACCTCAGTATACCATAGTAACATCTGACACTTATGTCATGCTGTAATGTTACCTCAGTATACCATAGTAACATCTGACAGGTCTAATAACACTGAAGAAGCAAACTTTGTGATACCAATACTTGTGTCATTCTCATAACTTTTGGCCAGGACTGTATACCTAACCAATACATAGTGGCTCTTCCCATTACTTAGTACATGTGTTCCCGCCCTTCACCTCCACCACAGTGCATGTATGCTGTAGAGGTAGTTATGTTATACTCATATCATCTATTTACCTTTAAAAAAAAACTTTTCTTTAGAAGCTTCTGCTTACGTTAAAAATGTCTTGCCTGAAAATAAATTGGCACTGTATTGCAGTTGGTACATAATAAAAAAAAAATTAAAAACAACAGAGACAACATGGTTAAATATCCTCGGAAAAGAGCTGTCCTTTGCGATGACAGGACTTCTGTCCAATCTGCACATGTGCGGCCGACACGTGCACCGCGCGGGTACACTGGGAGGGTTCCATTTGGATCGCTCTCAAGTGCGCATTGAGAAGAGAAGCCTTGAGGCTTCTATTAGACAATGCCATTCATAGATAACGTTGCCTAACGGGTCAAGCTGTGGAAAATATCACATTCCTGAACTCTGTAAATATGGGGAATGCGGTCAGAACTTCGAAACTGCAGTTTTCGGAGTTTTGGGCGCTTTTTAGCCTTAGTACAATCCCGCTCACCGTATTATATGACCCTTATATGGTCCCATGCCAACAATACATCACATGTCAACATCCCGGATTGTCACCATGTGATGTACTGCTGGCATGGTCCTATATACCCGACATATACCACTGTATGTCAGATAAGGGACCATCACCATTATGTTGATACTTATAACGTATATATGTTTGCATTTAAAGGGTTGATTCAGCATTGATCAGAAATTGCAAAGCTGCACGCATTCAGTTTTGCAATTCCTTCCTTGCTAATATGTGTATGACACCCCTGCTGCATTTGCGATCCCAGCACTGCGACCGAGGTCACAGGCTGGGATAACCATCGCAACCATCAGTGGTTGATGGTTGTGATGGTGAATGGCACCGGGCCGCCAGCCAGCTGAGTAGTTCCCGCACCTCCAGGACCCATGAGGCCATGCACCTACCAGTGAGGCCACGCCCCCTTTTTTACCCAACTAACCTCTACCAGGATTCCGCACCAGGGAGTATATTTATTAAAGATCGATTTTTGATTCTGTTTGATTTGCCATTCGATTTTGGCTTGATTTCCATTCGATTTTGATATTGGAGATTTACTAAAGCCAAAATCGAACAGAAACTGAATTTCATTCAAAATCAAATATAGGCAAAACATCGATGTTTTCCCATAGTCCAATATAGGAACCATTCATTTACTAACAATTGATTTGTAAATCGAACTCAAAATCGAACTTCAAATGCCCAAATGAATAGAATATGGAGAGACAGTCGATTTGAGCTTCTAAACACCATTCTTTTAGCTGGAATTTGATTATGATGCCTTTAAAAGTTCCCAAAAGCATGTGGGGCAGTCTGGCTGTAGGAATAATGGCTGCTCAAGGCTATGCTGTGCACCTACCTGCGGTATCAGGGGCATAACTAGCTCTTTGGGGGGCCCATATCAAAAGGTGCACACTGCCCCCCACCCATATATACTATATATATATATATATATATATATATATATATATATATATATATATATATATATATATATATTTAAGATGAGTATATTAAATTTATGAAGAAATTGTAAATCACTTTCACTTTTCTAGAGTGTTTCCATTTTTTTCCCTTGTAATGTGCATGTGATACATTTGGACCAATAGAAAGTAATGAGGAAGTTGAGTTCGATTTTGCATTCGATTTATATGGGATTTGAGGTTGGATTTTGGAAGGGATTTCATAAACTGAACACAAAATCCCTTCTTAAAATCGTCCAAAATCAAATATTAGTAAATGAGGGATCTGTGAAGGGATTTTGCAGTTCGATTCAAAGTCGATTTCAGTCAATTTTCTAGATTCATAATATCGAATACCAAATCAAACTGTAGTAAATTTACCCCAGGTGTCAGCTAGGCGAGGGACGCCACTGGTGCACACTATACGATGTGTCTACCCAGCGCAGCACCAACGTGTTGTAACTAGGGGTGTGCACCGGCCACTTTTCGTGTTTTGGTTTTGGATCTGGATCTTTCTTCTTGTTTTGGATCTGGATTGGTTTTGCCAAAACCACCCTTCCGTGTTTTGGGTTCTGGGTTTTGTGTTTTGGATCTGTATTTTTTTTTTAAAAAGCATAAAAACAGCTAAAATCACAGAATTTGTGAGTTTTTCTGCTCCTATGCTATTATTAACCTCAATAACCTTCATTTCCACTCATTTCCAGTCTATTCTGAACACCTCACACCTCACAATATTGTTTTTATGGCCAAAAGGTTGCACCGAGGTAGCTGGATGACTATGCTAAGCGACACTGCAGTGGCAGACAGGATGGCAGTTTGAAAAACTAGGCCCCAAACTGTACATACTGCAAAGAAAAAAAAGAGGTGCAAGATGGAATTGTCCTTGGGCTCTCCCACCCACCCTTATGTTGTATAAACAGGACATGCACACTTAACAAACCAATCATTTCAGCGCCAGGGTCTGCCACATGACTGTGGCTGAAATGATTGGTTCGTTTGGGCCCCCACAAAACAAGCTGGCAATTAATGTGTCCCTGCACAAACTGGCTCTACGGAGGCAAGATGTCGTCCTCATCCTCCTCATCCACCGATTCCTTGGATAAAACAGGAAAAAGGGATTTAGGTGACCCTGGACTGCTTACGGTCTGAGCCAAAGTTTCTGAACTTGACAGTAACTTTTTATGAACGCGCTGCAGGTGCCGTATAAGGGAGGATGTTCCTAGGTGGTTAACGTCCCTACCCCTACTTATTTCACCTTTACATATGGTACATATGGCAAGACAGTTGTTGTCCGGATTTGGATAAAAATATTGCCAGACCAAAGAGGTGGAATGTTTGGTCTTCTGCCTAGGCATTACCGTGATGGGCTTTTTCATCCCACGGACAACAACTGTCTCCCCCGGAGCCTGATTTAAACAAACCACATCACCATCAGAATCCTCCTCGCCAACTTCCTCCTCAGTGCCAGCTACACCAGTATCCTCATCCTGTTGTACTTCAACAGTGACATCTTCAATTTGCATATCAGCAAGTGGACTGTGGGTGCTCCTTTCAGCACTTGCAGGGGGCGTGCAAATGGTGGAAAGAGCCACCTCTTCCCGTCCAGTGCTGGGAAGGTCAGGCATCGCAACAGCCACCACACTTGGACTCTCCTTGGGGATTTGTGATATCTTCTTAGAACGCACAGTTCTTCGCTGTGCTTTTTCCAGCTTAACTCGTTTGATTTTTTTAGTGGGAGGAGGGCTTCCATCGTCATGTGAAGCTGAACCACTACTCATGAACATAGGGAAAGACCTTAGCCGTTCCTTGCCACTCCGTGTCGTAAATGGCTTATTGGCAAGTTTACGTTTCTCTTCAGATGATTTAAATGTTTTTTTCAAGGTCATTTTCCTGAACTTTGTCATTTGGGATTGTATGTGCCCTCTACTATGACATTGGGCATCGGCCTTGGCAGACGACGTTGATGGCATGTTATCATCTATGTCATGACTAGTGGCAGCAGCTTCAGCACTAGGAGGAAGTGGTTCTTGATCTTTCTCTATTTTATTTTTATCGGAGAAAGTTTGGTCCTCCATTTATGTTATATTGATATATACGTGCGGCTAAGGCGCACACAAACACAGAAAATAATTTTTTATTTTTGTTGGAGACTAGTGCACTTTGTGGGTTACACCACCCTTTAAGAAATGAGCCAGCCGGCCCTTTACTTATGGGACACAGGCGCACGCTTGGCACTACTTTGTTGATGCACGTGCGGCTACTGCGCACACAATTCACAAACACAGAAAATATTTTTTTATTTGGTTTGGACTGGAGTGTACTTTGGGGGTTACAGCACCCTTTAACGGTCAAGCCAGGTGGCCCTTTACTTATGACACAGGCGCACGCTTGGCACTACTTTGTTGATGCACGTGCGGCTACTGCGCACACAAACACAGTAAAAAATTTTTTATTTGGTTTGGAGTGTACTTTGGGGGTTACAGCACCCTTTAACGGTCAAGCCAGCTGGCCCTTTACTTATGACACAGGCGCACGCTTGGCACTACTTTGTTGATGCACGTGCGGCTACTGCGCACACAATTCACAAATACAGAAAATATTTTTTTATTTGGTTTGGAGTGTACTTTGGGGGTTACAGCACCGTTTAACGGTCAAGACAGCCGGCCCTTTACTTATGACACAGGCGCACGCTTGGCACTACTTTGATGATGCACGTGCGGCTACTGCGCACACAATTCACAAACACAGAAAAAATTTTTTTATTTAGTTTGGAGTGTACTTTGGGGGTTACAGCACCCTTTAACGGTCAAGCCAGCCGGCCCTTTACTTATGACAGAGGCGCACGCTTGGCACTACTTTGTTGATGCACGTGCGGCTACTGCGCACACAATTCACAAACACAGAAAAAATAATTTTTTTTTAGCACTTGGGGGGAGCACCCCTGACGAACAGAGCACCCCCTGGACAACACTACAGCACCCCTTTAGGACTGGGACACTGCACAGGACTTTGGAGTGGACACAGCCCCTATGGACAACTGACTGCACAACACAGTCCAGCCAGCCCCTATGGACTTTGAAGTAGTGGACACAGCCCCTATTAACAGCAGCACAGCACAACACAGCCAGCCCCTATGGACTTTGAAGTAGTGGACAACAGCAGCACAGCGCAGCACAGCACAGCACAACACTACCCTGCACTACACTACACTACACTACACTACACAGCCCAGCCAGCCCTAACTCCCACCCTCCCTCTTCACTGTCCACAGCCGAGTGAGAAAATGGCGCCGACGCGGGTACCTTATATAGGATCCAAAACCCGCGAGACTCGGAAGGCGGGATGATGACGTTTTGCCTCGATTTCAGAATCCGAGTCAGGCGGGAAAAGTCGAGCCTGACTCGGATCGGACTCGGATCGGGGGGGCTCGGATTTCAGAAATCCGAACCCGCTCACCCCTAGTTGTAACGATACATTGCAAACGCCGTACACACTACACGATCCAGTGTACGATGGCGCAATGTAGAAGCACGGCATGTTTCATTGCAGTGTCCCATCTGCTGTGCAGAACAGGAGTACACACTGCACGATCCCAATCCGTGATGGAACAATATATTGTATGGTGGATCCTATAGTGTGTACCCAGCAGGTCACACTTACCTACCTTATTTTTCTCCTCTCCGCGAGAAGCAGGTGGGTTGTGACGAGGCGGAGCCTAACGGTTTGCATTATTAAGCCCCACTTCACGGTAAATTAGCAAGATTAGCGCAAATTTAAATAGGGGGTGGGGCTATATGCCGCAATTCATGAAGAATCGTGGCATTAAGCCCAGCCCCTAAACAGGGACCAGCGATTGCCGCGGAAATTCTCCCTACTTCACTAGGAAGTGGGCAGAATGCAGGAGAAGTGCCTACCCTTCCGGAGGTGTGGGGGGTTACCCGAAAAATCGTGAGCCTCCCGCACATTCCGGGAGGGTAGACATGTATGTGGTAGATGTGTCAGCTGCAATCAACAGTAGATGGGCATAGGCAAACGCAGGGGGGGGGGTTTCATCTGCCTGGAAACCCCCCTCCCTAGCCCACACCATGACCACAATAGAAATAGTAATATAATAGAATTTTACTAGTGCTGCTTGTTCTTCTCAGTATCACAAATGAAATAATTAGCACCACTCATGGATCTTCAGCCAGTAATAAATAACCTATGCACCAACTAGGAGATCTGGAAAACTTTCACTGTTACGGATGTGCTGCTATAGAGCCCAATATGTACATATATGCCCAGGGCAGTGCTAGGTTATTCTGCTGCTCTCCCTGACTTGTACTCTGGAATAGTTCCCACATCTAAAATATGGCCACATATAATGGGTTACTGTGATCACTGGTCCTGTATATAATGGAATTATGACACACAATACACTATGTATGACACATATAATGGGTTACTGTGATCACTGGTCCTGTATATAATGGAATTATGACACACAATACACTATGTATGACACATATAATGGGTTACTGTGATCACTGGTCCTGTATATGCTGGAATTATGACACACAATACACTATGTATGACACATATAATGGGTTACTGTGATCACTGGTCCTGTATATGCTGGAATTATGACACACAATACACTATGTATGACACATATAATGGGTTACTGGGATCGCTGGTCCTGTATATGCTGGAATTATGACACACAATACACTATGTATGACACATAT
Organism: Taudactylus pleione; assembly: GCA_031769625.1. NCBI lineage: Eukaryota > Metazoa > Chordata > Amphibia > Anura > Myobatrachidae > Taudactylus > Taudactylus pleione. The sequence continues at coordinate 318,808 of JAUIMM010001621.1, forward strand.
AATGGGTTACTGTGATCACTGGTCCTGTATATAATGGAATTATGACACACAATACACTATGTATGACACATATAATGGGTTACTGTGATCACTGGTCCTGTATATGCTGGAATTATGACACACAATACACTATGTATGACACATATAATGGGTTACTGTGATCGCTGGTCCTGTATATGCTGGAATTATGACACACAATACACTATGTATGACACATAATGGGTTACTGTGATCACTGGTCCTGTATATGCTGGAATTATGACACACAATACACTATGTATGACACACATAATGGGTTACTGTGATCACTGGTCCTGTATATGCTGGAATTATGACACACAATACACTATGTATGACACATATAATGGGTTACTGTGACCGCTGTTCCTGTATATGCTGGAATTATGACCCACAATACACTATGTATGACACATATAATGGGTTACTGTGATCGCTGGTCCTGTATATGCTGGAATTATGACACACAATACACTATGTATGACACATATAATGGGTTACTGTGATCGCTGGTCCTGTATATGCTGGAATTATGACACACAATACACTATGTATGACACATAATGGGTTACTGTGATCACTGGTCCTGTATATGCTGGAATTATGACACACAATACACTATGTATGACACACATAATGGGCTACTGTGATCACTGGTCCTGTATATGGTGGAATTATGACACACAATACACTATGTATGACACATATAATGGGTTACTGTGATCGCTGGTCCTGTATATGCTGGAATTATGACACACAATACACTATGTATGACACATATAATGGGTTACTGTGATCGCTGGTCCTGTATATGCTGGAATTATGACACACAATACACTATGTATGACACATATAATGGGTTACTGTGATCGCTGGTCCTGTATATGCTGGAATTATGACACACAATACAATATGTATGACACACATAATGGGTTACTGTGATCACTGGTCCTGTATATGCTGGAATTATGACACACAATACACTATGTATGACACATATAATGGGATACTGTGATCACTGGTCCTGTATATGCTGGAATTATGACACACAATACACTATGTATGACACATATAATGGGTTACTGTGATCGCTGGTCCTGTATATGCTGGAATTATGACACACAATACACTATGTATGACACATATAATGGGTTACTGTGATCGCTGGTCCTGTATATGCTGGATGTATGACACACAATACACTATGTATGACACATATAATGGGTTACTGTGATCACTGGTCCTGTATATGCTGGAATTATGACACACAATACACTATGTATGACACATATAATGGGTTACTGTGATCGCTGGTCCTGTATATGCTGGATGTATGACACACAATACACTATGTATGACACATATAATGGGTTACTGTGATCGCTGGTCCTGTATATGCTGGAATTATGACACACAATACACTATGTATGACACATATAATGGGTTACTGTGATCGCTGGTCCTGTATATGCTGGATGTATGACACACAATACACTATGTATGACACATATTAAAGCTGGATATGTGCTAATTCTACCCTCTTCATGGACTGGCCACATTTGCTCTAAAATCAAGCATTTGGGAACCCCCCTCTAGAAATCCTGTGTTTGCCACTGATGGGGCAGGAACCCACACCGCGCACACTACCCCCATAAATAGTTATACATACCTCGCCGCAATCTCCGGAGACCTGGGCCTGCCAGAGGCGCGGAGCAGCAGAGCAGGGAAAAAGTCTTTTTTTTATAGTTTGAAACTATAATAGGTTTAATTAATTTATTGAGCTGCTGAACGCTACAAGCGCAGGTCTCATTCTATACATTTGTATACATGCAAGTAGCAGCCAGTCAATAATAACAAAGATCTGCATTTGCACCTGATTCCTTCTCTCCTCTCACTAAAGTTCCCCAGGTGCACGGCTGCCCTCTGTCGCTGCCTTCGCCCCTTGATGAGGCCCTAAGTGAGTTATATCGCTAAGCTCTGCACACAGTCCCGGCTAAATGGGTGACTCCTTTGTCCTAGTGCCAGGACTGAGATCGTGTAATAACAGAGCATGTGCAGGAGATCTGCCCCAAAACTAAATAGAGTGCTGGAATCAGACCAGTATCCCAGTCAGCGAGAGAGACGTGGTGTCCGGGCAGACCCAGCAGTCAGCGACATAGAACTGGATACATCCTATATACAGAATAATGCTAATTCCACATCAGCCCTCCACATTATTACAGGCCAGTGACAGAAGACCATAAACAACAGGTATGTTATTTCTCTGCCCTCAGACCTCCTCTCCTGTATGTTGTTCTGTTATGTTATAAATCCCCATGTACCACCAACAGGCCATGTTTTGTGGATTTCCTTAATCTGGCACAGGTGAGTTAATATATTTTGCTGTATTGATTTCACCTGCTTCCACAGACAGAAATCCCTGAAACATGACCTGTTGTGCTGTATTGGAGGGTTGAGGTAGAGAACCGGTGCTCTGAACACGTGGCTCGCTCCAAGCCGGTATATCAGGAAATACTATGTCACGGTGTCAGGCTGGACGTAGCGCTGAACTCAGGTGTTTTACGTGGAAGGTCAAAAAACGTAGATGAAATTGTGCCGCAAGGATGATGCATGAGCTGTAGACACTTAGGGGAAATTTACTAAGATGGGAGTTCTATTTAAAAAGTGATGTTGCCCATAGCAACCAATCAGAGTCTACTTCTCATTTATCTAGCACCGTCTAGAAGATAATACCTGGAATCTGATTGGTTGCTATGGGCAACATCACTTCTTACTAGAACTCCCATCTGAGTAAATTTACCCCTTAGAATTACCCGGTATCTGTGTGTCCCCTGGCGAATGGACACTGACACACACGCACACTTTCTGACCAGCGTCACTTTTGGCGCTGCCTGCAGCATTCAGAAGCGTTAACGCTCTGTGAACTATAGTGAAGGTTTATAGGTACATTATAGTACAGTCCATAATTGCCCGGTCTCCTGGGATCTCTAGGAGACTCCCAAGTTTTGGGGCAGCCCCACAGACCCTCAGAAGATTACGGTGCCCTCCTGTGTACCTCTCTCTTCCTAGTGAAATGGGCAGGACGAGGTGACGTGATTCTCAGGAGATTTGCAGGGATAAGGCTAGCAGGGCCGGCTCTGCCTTTAGACAAGATATGCGGCTGAGTAGAACGCCACACTGGGGAGTGCGCCACATGCGACGCCACAGTGCAAAAATACCAATATCCCCAGCTGGTAAGTTTGCTGGAGCTGGCGGGGAGGGCAGAGGGGTGCTGTGCTAAGAGGGGATAGAGGGCCTGATTCAGAGCCGCTCGTAAGTGGCCGCTCGTTCGCTATGAGCGATGTTCGCACTCCTGCGCATGCGCAAACCAGTAATTGCGGTCGGAAATCTTGCACTCGCAAACCAGCGAGGGGCTGCAAATTTGATTGACAGAATGTACCGTTTGTGGGTGGTAACAGGGGAAGGTGCTTGAAAACGGGGGAGTGGAGATCCGAACGCAATAAGGGCGTTTAATGGGAGTGCATAATTAGTAAAGGCGCGTCATCGACCACGTCACTTGGTTGTCTTTTAGCCTGAACTGCTCGCAGTGATAGCGGTAGGATAAACCTACCACAAGCACTGTGAGCAGTTCAGATGCCTTTCGATGTACCCGATTAATCTAATAAATACCGGAGATGACGTGTGATGCGAACGGCAAAGGGGCGTCTTTACAAAATAGCGAGCGCATTTTTCGTTCGCTCGCTCAGACATAGAGGCGTCAACAAACCTCAATGAGCGAGCGCTCATTTTAAATAGCCGGCCCCGCAAATAGCGTCTGGCTCTGAATCAGGCCCAGAGTCAGATCACTGTCCCCATTGATAATAATTAAGGGGTCTATTTACTAAGCAGTTTTAGGAGACAGAGTGAAAAGTGATAAGGTGCCAGCCCATCCACTCCTAACTGTCATCTCACAGGCTGTGTTTGAAAAATGACAGTTGGGAGCTGATTGGCTGGCACCTTATCACTTTCTTATCACTTTTCACTCTGTCTCCTAACACTGCTTAGTAAATAGAGCCCCAAATCTCCTGCATTAGGCTGTTATTATTATTATCCCCATTCACAGTACGTCTGTACTGGTGCTCCGATAACATCTGCGGTGAGAGCAGTGCTGGAATGTCAGCATTATCCTGTCCCATTCCCTCCCACTCATCCCTCTCCCCTCACTTCCTCTCTGCGTCTGGGAGCATTACAGGGAGGAGCAGGCTGTGCAGGTGCAGGTGAGGCGACACACAGGAATGGAGGGATACACAATCCTCTCACTGTCATTAGTGCAACGAATCAGCTGTTTTATTAATCACCTTGGCTCTGCCACTGCCTAAAGCGTATGACATAATGATGAGGCAGAGCCTCTCAGGCAGAGCACTGCAGGTGCAGCGCCAGCATGGGGCAGACTGAGTGTACAGTAAGTCAGGATAGTTTGTGTAACGCAAAGAGCAGCGATAACTTCTGGAGATGGGCAAAATTGCTGCAGAATGAGCCTCGCAGGGGAACAGGCAGTTTGGCGGTGTCTTTGCTTCTGCTCTGCAGTTTTCGCAGAACCCTGCAGCGTCTTTGTGAATGAGCATTATTGCATAGTTTATAGTTAGGAATGGAGTTGGGGTGATGACCGGTTGCCCCTCCTGCTGCGCTGTGTGGTTGGGTGATGCGCACGACAGCTATTCTCCTGCTACTCTGATATACAGAGCAACGCTGTGTGCTCCCCCCAACACCCCCCACACACACTGCGGGACACTGTGGCACGAAGGGAGGGTACAGCGGGACAGTCCCAGAAAAACGAGACTGGCTGAATGCGGGACAGTTAGGATGTATGCTACAGTGACCACGACTTAGGGCCGGCTCTTGGGGTGTTCGACCAGTGCGATCGAACAGGGGCACCACCCCATAGAGGGCGCACCCCTCCCCAACATCCTGATTTCAGAAGGATAGCACTGTCCCGCTGCTCCAACCATGGGCCAAAGAAGCCCGCGGGTGGTCTGGTCGGGAGGTTGGGTACTCATACCCCCACAGCTGTGCGGCGGTGCCGGATCCCAGAGTCTGAATGGATGCTGCACGAATGCACGCAGCATCCATTCAGTGCAGGGAGAGGGCTCACCCCCAGCCTGACGTTACATGGGAGGCGTGCCATGCGGGCACGCCCCCAAATAACTTCATTTAGGGGGCATGGACTATGGTAATTAGGCCACGCCCCAATTTCTGGATGCATGCGGGGGGGGGGGGGGCGACCATCACCCGGGCGGCGCAGGGTGCTGGGAGAGATCCGCTTGGCCCACAGGCTTCTATAGGGTAACGCCATCAGAAGTCGGTGTTACCCGCCACATCTGAAGGGCATCGCTTTCCGGGGCTGGGTGCAATTATCATGTTGCCTCATCCCGCCCCTGAGTGTTAGGGATTGTGCCGAGTTTCTGCTCCAGCGTTCACTCCTGTTGTTGGGGATCGTGTTCTGGATCTAGATTGCTCTTTGAGGGTCTAGGCTCCAGTCACCCAGCTCTGGCAATCAGGTTGCAGCATCTGCTAGCAGATCCCAGACGGGGTACCGATGACCTGTATTACTCGTTTCTCTGTTCCCTGAGTTCTCAGACACTGGTTCCGGCCCCTTATCCCTGTAGTAAGGGTAAAGTGTTACATTTGGCTCATTTGGTCACTGGGACAGACTGGGAGCCTTCCAGGTGTCACTGACCTCTCTGACGGTACCAGGCATTTGTCGCATGGGTTACACCCATGTGTAGACGCCTGATACAACCACCACTATTCCGCTACGACTCGTCAGCCCAGTCCAGAGGTCCTGACTCGGATCTCAAAACTCCAAACATGACATGGAAGTCCTGCACACAGGCTGGTGAGATTGTTGTCACCTAAGACCAGTTCTTTGTTCCCACTGGGTACCAGAGAAACACCAATATAGGGACTAATGCTTGGGTCAACTTGGTGCCCATATTCGGAGTTGCTGGGTCGGCCTTTTAACTCTAGATATAAACTACAGATGTGTCCTCACAGACTGTTGCTGGCGTCGCGGCAATTAATAGCCCCTCTGGGCGATTCAGCCGCGACAAGCGTCTTTCTCTCTAAAAATGTGCGTCTTATTTACATAAACTAAACTACTGGACAAAACCACATGGCTGGCTGGTACTGATCATTGTGATGTGCGTTTATCTGTGCGTGATTTGAGTCTGCATACAAAGCGCTACAATGTAGCGGGCGCCACTTTTTCTCATGTGCTTCACCTGCGACTTTGTACGTGTTTAAAGCTCATTCCTGTGCGGTTAAAGTAGCAGCCCCGCGTCTCTGGTACACTGCGAGCGGTGTTTTGCTGCATCTGCGCTGCGAATAAAAGGGAAAATGTAAAGGAAAAGACGGTATGGTACACCCCTCGGAGGGTCAGTCATCTCTTGTCGTATGGTGGGGGCACAAATGCGCTCTGCCTATCGGCACTGGCGTGTTTGCAGACATGCACAATAACCCCAGTACAGTAACGCAGCAAGCAGATCCCATTCTGTGTTCCTAGTGTCACTCTCCTGCCCCACCCTCAGGAGGAAGCGCCAGTCACCTTGTTACTCATTACTCGAGTCACTGACATCTTGTATTTCTTGTTTTTCATGTCAAAAGCACCAGCGAGTAGACATGTCCGACGGGGACACAATGTTGGTAAGTCACCTTTATTCGTCTCCCAGATGTATACAATATTTGCATAGCCTGGGGGGGGAGATCATTTAATAATGATGCTGGGGCTGATGCACAATTGGTTATAAATGCTATATATTTATATATAGATATATATATTATATATATGTATATATATATATATATATATATATATAAATATTTTTTTTTAAACTTGCTGCAGATTGCATTTTTTATACAATGCAAAACTGAGTACGCATCTTTTCTTATGTAGATTCTCATTGTTATATATCGCATATGCCTCCTTGTGTAATACCCCGCTATGCAAGGTATTATGTCTGACACTGTACAGCACGCTACAGCACATGTGGGTGCCATTACACAGGCAGCACACAATTTCCAGGAGCCTCTGCAGCTGCTGAAGAGGTCAGCAGCAGGTGACATGGGCAGCGTCAGGTGGTCAGACTTGGGGCAGTTGGTCAGGGCAGAGCTGAGGTAACTGACCAGGAGAGCAGAGGGCTGCTATTAGGAGGCACTGAGGATGGCGTTTTGCTGGCGAGGCACCTGAAGTGGAGGATCTGTGTCTCCCAGTGCCCCTGTCAGAGGGTGGTCACAGTGTGATCTCAGCTGAGAGGAGAAACAAGGGAGGTGCCGCTAATTACCTGGCGACTCAGGTGACCCCCTGGGAGCACTGTGCAGGGATGTGCTGACTCCTATCCCAGCATAGACTGCAGAAAAGGGAGTTGGATAAAATGGAATGGGTATGTAATGCCGGCTGTCATGATACCAACAGCAGCATCCCGATGGTATCCCACAGGGGTTGGGTAAGTATACTTACCCTCCCCCCTTCTCCCCCTAACCCTCCCTTCTTGTAACCTAACTCTGCTTACCCCGCACCCTAACCCTCCCTTCGTTTAGTACATAAACCTAAGTTTCCCCCCTTCGTGCCTAACCCTAACCCTCCCCCCTGGGGGTGCCTAACCCTAAGCTCTGACCCCAAAACCTAACGCTAACCCCGCTAACTTGCCTAAACCTAACCCCCACCCCCAGTGGCTAACACTAAGGGCACCCCAGTTTACCTTCGTTCGGAAATGCGGCCTCCTGGATTCCGGCACCGGGTTTAAGATAGGCGTCAGTATTTTTACGCCTATCTTAAGTCCCTTGTCGGGATTCCAGCGTCGGGATTGGAGGCCGCCAGTCTCATAACTACATCCCGATAAAACCTCCTCCTATATGTACATGCGTTATCAGTATTGTCCATAGCCAGGAATCCCCAGCACTGCGCAGACTGGTCCCCTCACAGTGAGTGAGTAATGTAAAGGAGCCCAGGGAAGCAGCTAGGTAAACACTCCTCATCTCCATACATATATATACATACGTACACACAGTGTAACAGCACTATCTACAGTGGGGACATCTAGCACTGCATAGTTGCAGAGAACTTAAAGGACAGGAGTTACAGAGAGTAACTGTATGAGCACTGTGTTACAGAGTTACAGAGAGTAACTGTATGAGCGCTGTGTTACAGAGTTACAGAGAGTAACTGTATGAGCGCTGTGTTACAGAGAGTAACTGTATGAGCGCTGTGTTACAGAGAGTAACTGTATGAGCGCTGTGTTACAGAGTTACAGAGAGTAACTGTATGAGCGCTGTGTTACAGAGTTACAGAGAGTAACTGTATGAGCGCTGTGTTACAGAGAGTAACTGTATGAGCGCTGTGTTACAGAGAGTAACTGTATGAGCGCTGTGTTACAGAGAGTAACTGTATGAGCGCTGTGTTACAGAGTTACAGAGAGTAACTGTATGAGCGCTGTGTTACAGAGTTAGAGAGAGTAACTGTATGAGCGCTGTGTTACAGAGTTACAGAGAGTAACTGTATGAGCGCTGTGTTACAGAGTTACAGAGAGTAACTGTATGAGCGCTGTGTTACAGAGTTACAGAGAGTAACTGTATGAGCGCTGTGTTACAGAGTTACAGAGAGTAATTGTATGAGCGCTGTGTTACAGAGTTACAGAGAGTAACTGTATGAGCGCTGTGTTACAGAGTTACAGAGAGTAACTGTATGAGCGCTGTGTTACAGAGTTACAGAAAGTAACTGTATGAGCGCTGTGTTACAGAGAGTAACTGTATGAGCGCTGTGTTACAGAGTTACAGAGAGTAACTGTATGAGCGCTGTGTTACAGAGTTACAGAGAGTAACTGTATGAGCGCTGTGTTACAGAGTTACAGAGAGTAACTGTATGAGCGCTGTGTTACAGAGTTACAGAGAGTAACTGTATGAGCGCTGTGTTACAGAGAGTAACTGTATGAGCGCTGTGTTACAGAGTTACAGAGAGTAACTGTATGAGCGCTGTATTACAGAGTTACAGAGAGTAACTGTATGAGCGCTGTGTTACAGAGAGTAACTGTATGAGCGCTGTGTTACAGAGTTACAGAGAGTAACTGTATGAGCGCTGTGTTACAGAGTTACAGAGAGTAACTGTATGAGCGCTGTGTTACAGAGTTACAGAGAGTAACTGTATGAGCGCTGTGTTACAGAGAGTAACTGTATGAGCGCTGTGTTACAGAGAGTAACTGTATGAGCGCTGAGTTACAGAGAGTAACTGTATGAGCGCTGTGTTACAGAGTTACAGAGAGTAACTGTATGAGCGCTGTGTTGCAGAGTTACAGAGAGTAACTGTATGAGCGCTGTGTTAGAGTTACAGAGAGTAACTGTATGAGCGCTGTGTTGCAGAGTTACAGAGAGTAACTGTATGAGCGCTGTGTTACAGAGTTACAGAGAGTAACTGTATGAGCGCTGTGTTGCAGAGTTACAGAGAGTAACTGTATGAGCGCTGTGTTACAGAGTTACAGAGAGTAACTGTATGAGCGCTGTGTTACAGAGTTACAGAGAGTAACTGTATGAGCGCTGTGTTACTGAGAGTAACTGTATGAGCGCTGTGTTACAGAGTTACAGAGAGTAACTGTATGAGCGCTGTGTTGCAGAGTTACAGAGAGTAACTGTATGAGCGCTGTGTTACAGCGTTACAGAGAGTAACTGTATGAGCGCTGTGTTACAGAGAGTAACTGTATGAGCGCTGTGTTACAGAGTTACAGAGAGTAACTGTATGAGCGCTGTGTTACAGAGTTACAGAGAGTAACTGTATGAGCACTGTGTTACAGAGAGTAACTGTATGAGCACTGTGTATTGTCACCTAGCATCGAGTCACAGTTGCCTTATTGCGGCAGAGATAAGGAGCTTTGAATCGTATGTGCACCAAGGAAAGCATATTGGCCAACAAGTGTAAACTCTACAAGGGGAACTAATCTGGTCCAGACTAAGGGCCTCATGCAGACTCGCTCGCAAGCGCTGTGCGCTCGTAAGTGGGTCGATGGTGGGGGACTGCGCACATGCGTTGTACGTGTGCGAGCACCGGTGGAGTGAGAAATTGACTTGCTCCGGAGCTCGCTACAAACGGGGCGGCTGTCGATGTCGATCGACAGCTCGCCCCATTTTGTCCGTGGGTCGGGGGGGGGGGGGCGGCTTGAAATACGGAGGCGTTCCTGAAGGAACACCTGCCATTTGAGGGCGGCCCTACTGACATCACTCGTGATGTCAGAAGTGAGCTTCCTGCTCTATTAGAGCAGGAAGCTCGCTGGGGCTTGCGGCAGACGAGACCCTACCACAAGGGTCTCGTCGCAAGCCGGATGGTTACGACCATCACCTGGCCACTCGCAAAAGCTCTGGGTGGTCACCCACAGCTTAGCGAGCGGCCAGGAGGCTGGTTTATAAAAAAGAAGCGGCTGCCCTGATTCAGAGCGAGCGCTTGCTTTTTGTGAGCGGCTCGGAATCAGGGCCTAAGGTTCTTAAGAATAATAGTAGTGTAGTGGACTGAGGACCTCATTCAGAGTTTCTCGCTAGCGCTGTGCGCTCGCAAGTAGCCCGATGGTTTGCATGCACACGCTTCGTTCTACGCGTGCGCAAACTACTCTGTGCGATCGCAGGCCGCTCACTCAACAAAGACAGCCCAGAGTAATGAGTGACAGGATAGGCCGTTTGTGGGTGGTAACAGGGGCAGGACACTAAAAACACAGGTGTGTCTAAGTGTTTCAACGCCATTTTAGAGGTGTGCATAATTAACATGCAGCATCATAGTACACGTCACATGGCTATTTTTTACACTGAAGTCCTCGCAGTGCTTGCGTTAGGGTAAGGCAACTACAAGCGGTGCGATCGCTTCCGATTGTCCTCGATGTGCCAATGTTTTAATACACTTCCTGGAGATGATGTGTGCTGGTGGGTGGCTCTGCCTGTGCGATGGGGCGTACGCTGGCCGCTCACTAAGACATGGTGGGCATGCTTATGCCTTGGTGAGTGATCGCTTCCCGTGGCGTCACTTTGACAAATTTGCATATGCTGGGGGCGAGCGTTCGCATCTAGCGAGAGACTCTGAATGAGGTCCTGAGTTATGTATATTTATTGTTACACACAGGAATAGATAGTTGCAAACTGAATTCTACTGAAAAAAGTGTAATAACAAAGGTAATTGAAATGTTACAATGTCTTTATGTAATATGTAGCAGGATTGGAAAAGGCATATTGCTCTGATTCTTGTATAACATTTATGAAACTGTAATACCCCTTTTATACCAAAATCTCGGGTCCGACCCTGGAATTTGAACACTGGTCAATCCCGGGTCGAACTCGGCTTCAGACCACGTTTACACTGCAACTCGACCCGGGTTATTCCCGGGTTTGCCCCGTTTACACTGAACCCGGGTAATCCCTGCTATTCTCTATAGAAGTCATTAAAAATGGTCTGTTTTAAGGTCTGACAAAGAACGTCACAAAGGCAACAAAAGAGAGGAGTGGGGACTGATTACAGCAATGCTACAGGCTGCTGTTCTGGCTGTGGCAGGCTGTGTGCCTGCCTGCTTTGTGGGTGCTGGTCAGGCTGCTGTGGTGCAGGAGGTTAGGCAGGCAAGCGATGGCTTCATGTGCATCTCTCTGCAGGGCACTGACAATTTACATCATCCGCCAGTGCCCCAGAAGCTCCAATCAGCATCTTTCAGAGCTAGCCGGGTCAAATAATCAGGGTAGCACCCGTTCACACTGCCTCATGACCCGGGAACAACCCGTTTTCAACCCTGCTCTCAACCCGAGTAAGATTGCCCGGTAAATCGACCCAGGTTATTTTTTTGGGAGCCGTTCACACAGAGCCTCAACCCGGATCGACCTGGCAATAACCCGGGTTATTTGTTTGGTGTAAAAGGTGTATTACTGTGCATAATTTACATAATTTTAAGTGTTTTACCCTTGTATAAGTGGTTCCTGGTTCTCAAAGAGTTCAAAGAGAACATACGTTTATTTATTGTGTCACTTTACTGTGGTGGGATTGGAGACCACCTGCCTCTCTGCTGTGACGTGGAAAAGGAGCAGCGAAGTAAACGGTGAGAAATACCCCAGCATGGTATTACACTGGCGCTTAGAGAGGGGCGTGCCTGCGTTGGGCGCCTTCACACAGAAGTCTCATGCTGACTGCAAAATAGACGCACATGCCCCAAAATCTGACAACATCACGTGCTATGGGGGGAAAAGTCTGTCCTCATCCTCCACCCCTCACCTAGCTCCACTTCTGAGGAGATAGATATGTTATGTGAAGTAACTTGTATTTAAGATGTTAACAGTGTTTGAAATGGTCAATTATATTTAAAAAATATCTGTTATAGAGGAAATATTTGCCCAATAAATGAGTTTATTTGTGGTTTTGTTTTATTTTGGTGACCCCAGAAATACCTGTTGGTAGGCCCAGAAGCCTTTTTTTCAGCTTTTGTATATATATATATATATATATATATATATATATATATATATATATATATATATATATATATATATATATATATATAATATATGTATATTTTTTTTTAATGCAGCTTTAGTGGGGTTACGCAGCCCGCAGTGATTGCACAGATTGTGTCTGCAAACTACAACTCTCATCATCCCATGCAAACATGCATCTAGCAGCATTAGTAATCACTATCTGCCTCCCGCCTGTGACATCACCAATTTGCCTGTAGTTTGGGTGTATTAGGTGAATCATGAGCAGAGCTAGCGCCTGCAGAGAATGTAACACATAATGGAGTCTGCAGCGGGGGGAGGGATTCGGCTAGTCTGCCTAAAGGCTGCGTAGCCAGATCTGTACTAAACTAGATGTCTCTGGAACCGTCTTGTGTTTGCACTTAATCTATTTAATACATTTGTTTGAAAAAGGAATTATCCGTTAAATGATGTAACCTTTGATCCCACATCAAAGTCAGACCGTGTTGAAATGGACTGATGCTTCCTTTATATACCATGGTTCTTTATCAATATACATTGTTATCCCGACAGGAAGAGATGGAACTGGGAGACGCAGAGCCGAATAAGCCTCCCCGAAGGATAATCCACTTTGCCAGTGGAGAAACGATGGAGGAGATGAGCAGCGAGGAGGAAGAGGAAGAGGAGGAACAGAAGATTGATTTCCGTAATGTAGACACGGTAACAACTCTCAGTTACAGATCTGTGTACAGGGATATACTGTAAGAAGGAGCAAGTTTAAAGAACATACGTGTCCGTAATTTCCAGGTGTATCTCCAGGTACCAAAGTGTCAGTAACAACCCTTCTACCCTTAAGTTAGAGAACCGCATAATGATATCCTGCACCTTTCTCACCATCATCAGTCCATTCCTCTGCCGGTGGGAGCCAAAGGAGACGTTTGGAATTCAAAAACTGTGACACCCCCTTGTGCCTCGTGCACTAGTTGGATGGCGGCACAGCCAGCAGAAATCGGTGGCACAACTATAACCTTTCCTAAACTTACCAGATGTTACAGTTTCTCAGGGACTGTCCCCAGGAAGCTTTTGACCATATAGGTGTCCCCAGAGGCCAGGTTTCCTATGTGAAGTCTTTGTGCAATATATGGCTGGCAGTTGTATAATTGCTGTGTAACATGACTGGCAGTGTATGGTATCTGTTTGGAGTAAAATGCAGCTGGGTGTCACAACGGGAAGCAGTCGGGAAACCGATGGATGGAATCCCGACCGTCGGCTTCCCGACCGTCTAAACCCGGCAAGGGTTAAATGACAGGCGTGTCGCAATCCTGACGCCTGTCATTTTCCCTACGCCGGGAGCCCGACACCCGGCTTACCAATCAAAGCTAAGCCGGGCGCGGACAGCCGCGTTTTTTAGGTTTAAAGTTCCCGGGGGGGACTTAGCGTTAGGCACCCCCGGGGGGAGGTTAGGGTTAGGCACTTCCCAGGGGGACTTAGGTTTAGGCGGCACGGAACGGGGGTTAGGTTTAGGCATTTAGAGGGGGGATTAGGGTTAGGCACTTGGGGGGGAGGTTAGTGTTAGGCACCCCTAAGGGAGGGTTAGGGGGGAGAATAGGTTAGTGAATACTTACCTTTCGACGATCGGGATTTTCACTGCTGCCGGGATGCTGCTGTCGGGATTTGAACCGCCGGCCATGCGGCGGTAAATTATTCTGAATCCATCACTACATGGAGATGAAGGGATAAGGAAAGTGCGGGGAAATACATAAAGTTGAGCAGAGTACTTTAAGAGTATTGAAAATGAATTGCTCTGTATTTATGAAATGCTGCGTGTGCGTCTTCACACCAACGCAGATATGTATTCTTATAAAATACAGGACTCATACAACAAGTAATGTAATCCTTTATTACACAGTCAACTGCAGCTCTGGATTCATGACAGAATGCAGTTCAGTGCTACTATTTAGTCTATCGAAAGACAGGTTCCGTCAGCCAATCAGCAGGCGGCACTACAGAAGCTTCATTGGCTATTTGACACATGTGCAGTGCAGTTTAGGAAAAGCGACATCTGGTGGACAGAAAGTTGTATTACACTCCCCGGCCTTTCCAGCTCCTCAGTACATTACGTTGCAATTTACTACAGCATGAACGCCAAGCAGCGTCACGGGCAGGGTGCGAATAGCATGGCGCGCTACATGGTGTATGGAGCTAAGATGTAGCAGGAGACATCTGTATGGTTGATAAGAATTTATTTATTTAGTTACGTGGATAAGGTTTTTGAGTTTTACCATGGAGACCAAAAACTTTTCATTATATCCAGGGCCCCAAGTTTTTTTTTTTTTTTTTTTTTTTATGGCTTTCTAGTCAAATGATACTAATACATAATGTTTGTTAAAATATAATTCTAGGATGTAATAATATAAGAGTTGGTGGGTTAGGTTCAATCCATTGTGAGAGGATGGTCTTTTTTTCAGCTGCTGTCAACTTGGGCCCTCATTCAGAGCCGTACGCTCTGAGCAGAGCGCACGCTCTGAATGAGGGCCGCCCTCCATAATTATGGAGCGTCCTCCTGGACGCTCGTATAGCTGTGGGTCACCACCCACAGCCTATACGAGCGTGCAGTTTGATGGCCGCGATGGTCTTGACCATCGCGACCATCGAAACTGCGAGCCGGAGCCTGCGGTTGAGGTTTTCAACCGCAAGCCCCGGAGTGATTTTGGCTCTATCAGAGCCAAAATCACTCCCACTGACATCACTAGTGATGTCAGTGGGCCGGCTTCTGACGGTAGGCGTTCCCTTAGGAACGCCCCCGTCAGGGAGGCACGCCCCCGGCACGCCCACCCCTTTGATCAGACACAACAAGCGAAGGAAAGTCCTTCGCTCGTCGCGTCTGGTGCATGCGCACGACGGAGCTCCCGCCGTCGTGCGCATGCGCAGAGCACAACATCGACCCACTTGCGAGCGGACAGCCGCTTGCGAGTGGGTCTGAATCAGGCCCTTGGTCAGAAGTAGTTTATTTCCTTTTGTCAAGCCCTGTGATTGTGTGTTTGTGGTTATATTCCAGAAAACCCAATCTTTAGAGATCACAAAAGCAATTTTTAGAACCTCTTTAATATAGCTATCAAATTCACCCCAGAAAACCTGTACACGGACAATCCCACAGGCAATGCACAATATCGGTGTCAGGTGCTGAACATTTATAACAGTTGGCGTTAGGTGCATCACCAATAATGTATTTCAATTTGGGGGTGTAATATGCTCTGTGTAAGATTTTGAGATTAATTTCATTATAAATCCCTGATCTCAATTGTTTATTTCATTTTAAGACATGAACAGGGGTGTATCTAGGGATTCGAGCGTCCCTGGCAAGGTAATGGACTGGCGCCCCGCTTCCCCCATAATTTCAGGAAGTGCCCCCCAGTAGTAGTCTTCCCTATGCAGTGCCCCCAGTAGTAGTCCCCCTATACAGTGCCCCCAGTAGTAGTCCCCCTATACAGTGTCCCCAGTAGTAGTCCACCTATACAGTGCTCCCAGTAGTCGTCCCCCTATACAGTGCCCCCAGTAGTAATCCCCCCTATGAATTGCCCCAGTAGTAGTCCTCCTATATAGTGCCCCCAGTAGTAATCCCCCTTATGCATTGCCCGCAGTAGTAGTCCCCCCTATACAGTGCCCCCAGTAGCGGCCCCACAATACAGTGCCCCCAGTAGCGTCCATCCCCCCCATAATGTGCCCCCAGTAGCGGTCCCCACACTACAGTGCCCCCAGCAGTATCCATCCCTCCCCATAACGTGCCCCCAGTAGCGGCCACCCCCTATACAGTGCCCCCTAGTAGCCACTGTGCTGTGCCAGAATAAAAATAAAAAGAAACTTACCTGATCCCCGCTCCTGCCGACGACCGCCGCTGTCAATTCCTTCGGGCCCGTTCTCGCTCTGCACTATGGGATGGGAGAGATATTTTGATGTCTCTCCCATCACTCGCTGCGGGAGAAGCCGGAAGGCGGAGTTCATGATTGAGCTCCAGCCGGCTCCCTCCGTGGACGCAGCAGCCAATGAGAGTCTGTCTGACTCTCATTGGCTGGCTGCTATAACAGACAGCCGCTGCTGGCGGCTGTGTGTTTGTAAACTGCATAGGGCAGACCGCTCTCACTGCGGTCTGCCCTACACTTAGGGCCCGGGAGACTAGCGGGGTAGTCCACCCATTGGCTGCTGGTAGAACTGCAGGATGGCGCCCCCTTTTTGGCTGGCGCCTCTGGCGAGTGCCATCTTGGCCAATGGGTAGATACGCTTCTGGACATGAAAGAGCAATAGCCTCTATGGAGATTTGCGGGAAGACCTCCTTCCATTTTGCAAGTCCTGCAGTACTTGACTCTAAATTAATAAGAGGTCGGGAACAGGAATATATAAAAGCATACTTGCCGACATCTCGGCAGGGGAATCCGGGAGGGAGCTGGCAGGTCCGTCCAGCAGGGAGGATGGGGGCGGGTCAAAGAGGCGGAGCGGGGGCGTGCCGACGCGATCGCGTCATAGTGGCCCCGCCCCCCGCTTTGTAATGCCAATATTACTGGCATTATAAGGCAGGGGGCGGGGCTACGATGACGCGATTCGCGCTGAATTGCGTCATCACACCCCCGCACCGCCCACTTTTGCGGCTGGCGCGGGGGTTAGCGGGGAACCGGCATCTATTCCGGGGGACTTACCTAGTCTTGCGGGGTGTCGGGAGCGGCACCCGATTTTCGGGAGGCTCCCGACAGTCCCGGGAGAGTAGGCAAGTATGTATAAAAGAAGTAGAAAAAGACCCCTCCCGTTTGTGACGTAGCGCACCATCCAGACACCAGTTTAAATCAGCTGCCAAAAATCCACGCAACACGGTCTGAATATAACTCATTGCCTGCAAATAAGGAAATAAAGGAATAATAATGGAGGGAATTTCTCCTGTAGCTGAGAGCGAGTGAGAGGTTGGAGTGTTTGGTCATGTAAAAATTGATAAATATATCGAATGCCACTGGTATGCCAGCGTTGGAATTGGGCTGAATTGCCAGGTGAAAAAGATGGGTTAATAATGGCAAAAATAGTGAGGACAGTTTGGATAAGTGGGATTGTGATCTAATAACTCGCCATGCTATGCACGTCCTATTTATTAACATGTTTTCTTTAGCTGCGGGAGGTAAACTAAGAGGATGGGTGTGTAATAGGGACACTAAATTATGGTGAGGAGTAAATGCCTGCTCCATAGAGTATGTGGTATAAATGTTATGACCTCCAATCCAGTCCATTGCTATTCGATAATTAGCGGCCAAGGCATATTGTCTGAGACATGGTAGCTTTACCCCTCCTAAATGGGTCTGTTGTTGCAACTTAAACAGTGAAATACTGGGGCGTTTTCCTGCCCATATGAATTTTTGTAGAGCCTGATTAAAAAGTCTAAGGACCTCATTCAGAGTCGGTCGAAGCGGCCGCACGGTCGTACGCCACCGATGTTCGCTATACTGCGCATGCGTAAAGTTCGCAATGCGCGTGCGCAAACTAGCCGCTACGATCAGAAATTTCTCTCTCCTTGAACACAGCCAGGTCGGTAGTTTGAGTGACAGATGGAGGCGTTTGTGGGTGGTAACAGGGGAAGGTGCTTGATAACGGGGGAGTGGAGATCCGAACGCAGGCGTACCTAATTATGCGAACGGCGTTTTATGGGAGTGCATATGGTTTATGGGAGTGCATAATTAACAAAGTAGCGTCATGGCAAATGTGACATGTGAGGTTTTTACACTGACATGATCGTAGAGCTTAAGAGAGGGTATGGTCAACCAGTTCCGATGGTTCCCGATGGTCTCGATTTATTCCTTATATGCCCGGAGATGACGGTCAATGCGTACGAGAAGGGGGCGTATTTTTTTTAATTCCGGCCGCTTCCTCCCCGTAGTCGGCCAGCTACCGATCCGAACTTAGGGACGCAACTTGCGAGGGAATCATTTGAATATATGGCCCCTTTGCCCGTACGACCGTGCGGCCGCTTCGACCGACTCTGAATGAGGTCCTAAGGTCTCTCTTATCTGGGATAACTGGTAACATTTGGAGAATGTAAAGAAATCTGGGGAAATTCCTATTGTAGACAGTGATGCTTCCCTTCTGCTGTTTATTGATAGACCCAGATGAGCTGGAGGACTTATGTGCAGTTTTGGATCCTCCGATTTGCCACCACAGCGTTTTTCAGTAAGTGAAGAGGACAAAGAAAATCTGGGATATTTTGTCAATTTTTAGCTAATAATAATAATTTAGTAAAAAATAATCTGATGCCTGGGTCTAATGAGGGGTAATTCTAGTTGATAATCGTTCCAGCATTGCTTGTACCTAAGAGTATTAAAGAGACGGTCTCTGTATCGGGGAGAACGTAGTAACAACCTGTCTCGTTTCCTCTCTTTTCCAGCTTGTGAGTTTCTCGGAGGGCAGCTGGCGAAGCTGTTTGGTCTGAACGTCCCCAAATATCAGTACGCCATCGATGAATACAACAGGGCACAAGAAGAGGTAAAATGCTAATTACTTCTGCAACCGTCTGTTTTATGGGGAGCTAAAGCTGATCGCACACACCAGTGGCGTAACAATAAATTTAGCTCCCCCCTGCCAAAAAATGTCTGGCGCCCCCCCCCCCCAAAAAAAAAGAAAAAGAAAAAGAATGTATAAAGATGACATATTTATTATGGTTAAGATCTAAGTACATTGAAATACTTTGCAAGAGCCCCATACATTATGATGCTTCTGGTGGAAGTAGTAGGGCAGGGAAAGGGTGAGGATGAGATTAGTAGTAGTGTAGAGAAGAGGGCAGGATGGGAGTAGCAGTGGGAGGTAGGGGGCAGGATGGGAGTAGCAGTGGGAGGCAGGGGACAGGATGGGAGTAGCAGTGGGAGGCAGCATGGGAGTAGCAGTGGGAGGCAGGGGGCAGGATGGGAGTAGCAGTGGGAGGCAGGGGGCAGGATGGGAGTAGCAGTGGGAGGCAGGGGGCAGGATGGGAGTAGCAGTGGGAGGCAGGGGGTAGGATGGGAGTAGCAGTGGGAGGCAGGGGACAGAATAGGAGTAGCAGTGGAGGGCAGGATGGGAGTAGCAATGGAAGACAGGGGGCAGAATGGTTGTGTTGGTGGGAAGCAGAGGAAAGCATTGGAGTGGAAGGACTCGATGGGAAGGTCACAGTATGCTAACCTCATCTCTGCTGCTCCCAGGTCCCAACCGCTAGCTCTCCATCCATGAACAGCGCTGTCTCTCCATCCATGAACAGCGCTGACTGCAGCAGCAGCCTCACACAGAACAGACAGTGTGCCCGGAAAGCTGCACCTGTCGTTTCCTGCTCCTCCTATCCACACCGCAGCACGCCAGCTCCTACCCCTCTCCTGAGTCTCCTCCCCCTCTGTTCCTTGCTTGCGTGGTTCAGCGGACCTCCAGGGAGCAGCTCCAGATACATCGCGACTCGTTACATAGGTGGTAGGCAGGCAATGGAGGCTGAGGGAGGGGGACACTGCTTAGGACAGCTTATGGGTTGTGTTCCACAGGCGAACGTAAATCCCCGGAGCGCACTGGCTGACATATGAATCATATGGTGTAGCAATGGGCCCTGCGCCTCCCACCCTTAATCGCCCCCAAGCCACCGCAGGGTCTGCGTGGGCTGTTACGCCACTGGCACACACAGTGCGATGTGATGGCAGATCCTAACCCTATTGACATCGATAAGATCATAAGATCACAATTGGTCATGAGATCACAGCGATCAGCCTGTGGGCCTCACTCAGAACTGCACCCAATGCTGATGTTCATTTGCAGGGCTGCCAACAGAAATTGTGGGGCCCGGGACTGATAACATAGGCAGCCACCACCCGTGTTTCTGCAACTCCAGCCACGCAGTGTCTCTCCAGTTCCAGCCAGCTACCTTCTGTGTCTCCCCAGCCAACACCCCTTCTGTGTCCCCAGCCAGCCCCCTTCTGTGTCCCCAGCCACACAGTGTCTCTCCAGTTCCAGCTAGCTACCTTCTGTGTCTCCCCAGCCAACACCCCTTCTGTGTCCCCAGCCAGCTCCCTTCTGTGTCTCCCCAGCCAACACCCCTTCTGTGTCCCCAGCCATGCAGTGTCTCTCCAGTTCTAGCCAGCTACCTTCTGTGTCTCCCCAGCCAACACCCCTTCTGTGTCCCCAGCCAGCCCCCTACTGTGTCTCCCCAGCCAACACCCCTTCTGTGTCTCCCCAGCCAACACCCCTTCTGTGTCCCCAGCCATGCAGTGTCTCTCCAGTTCCAGCCAGCTACCTTCTGTGTCTACCCAGCCAACACCCCTTCTGTGTCCCCAGCCAGCCATGCAGTGTCTCTCCAGTTCCAGCCAGCCCCCCCTTTGGGTCCCCAGCAAACTATCCCCCCTTCTTTGTCCCCAGCCAGCCCCCCTTCTGTGTCCCCAGCTACAGGTGAGAATGATTATAAACAGAAAATGTAAAATTGACAGGCCAGAGCAGCCCCCCCTGCCCTGCGGTGCCCTGTGCGGTGGCACATATCGTACCACCCTAGTTACGGCCCTGCTGCTGCTGCGTTTGCCCTGAGTGTGGACCCAGATTTCACCCACAGTAACAGGCCGCCACTGGTCGCCAAATCAAATTAAGAGCCTGTTGATTGACTATCATGTCACATGGCTCGACAGGGACATGTGTGACCACCTTTATGTACTTTCATTTCTGTACACCTTTACCTGGGATGACATTTAAGTAACAGATATAAAGAACAGTTCTATTGTACTGAGGATAAACTAATGTAATATCACTTCCTGAATAGGCATTCCTGTGCCGCTGCAAGCAGTGGGGCTTATTGTGATAACCAAAAAGGAAACACACAACTATGAAATTGTATCAAAAGGGATATATGTTCTGACAGGTGACCATTCTACAACTCCCTATTGTCCAGCATGTTTTATAACCCCATGTTCATATGTAACATATAGGGGTCTAGTTACTAAGCAGTGTTAGGAGACAGAGTGAAAAGTGATAAGAAAGTGATAAGGTGCCAGCCAATCAGCTCCCAACTGTCATTTTTCAAACACAGCCTGTGAGATGACAGCTGGGAGCTGATTGGCTGGTACATTATCCCTTTCTTATCACTTTTCACTCTGTCTCCTAATACTGCTTAGTAAATAGACCCCATAGTGCCTCAATGTCCCCCAGTGGGAGCTTGACCATGCACATGTTGTGGAACCCTTCTATTCTTGGACTTTTAGTTCTTCAACAATTAGCCACGCTCCACCGACTGCACCTCTGGCTTACAGACTGTAACTGTGAATGCATGCTGGGAGTTGTAGTTCTCCAACAATTGGAAAGCCACAAGATTGATAAACCTGCTCTAAACAGACTTTTCTTACAGGACAGTGATGATGAGGATGAGGATGGTGGTGAAAATGTCACAGAAACGGGAGAGGTAGATGTCCTGAATGAGAAGCATTTATTGCAGATGCAGAACATCGAATACGGGACCATTAATGTCCAGGACGCACCTCCAGGGTCTGGAGACCAGTATCAGGAGGACTCTGAGACCCGACCACCAGACACTGTACAGAGTGAGAAATAATAGAGACTGATTACTAAACGCACTTTTATTCACAACCTCATGACTGTACCACGGCACTGGGGGGATTCCTGTGCTGAGCCTGTGCAGAGGGAAGCGGCTACAATGATGGGGATTTAATTCCCCCAAACTGGATTTGGTCCCATAATGCACCCGGTGATCGAAGCTGAGTAGGATTCCCAGCTGTGGGTGACATCATAAATACTCTACAATCTATATAAAGCAAAATACAACTACAAACAAGTCAGAAAGGAACCCCAGACGCATGGGTACGTCTTCGTCACCTCCTAACTGCCGAGGCGCCATGTTGCATTCCAGCTGCAGAGCCGTTAGCAGCGCAGGAATGTAACGCAGAGTTTGCAGGACACGTTGTTTTAAGTTATTGTTATGTGACAAGTTGCAGATACGTAGAACTTTCACTAATCAAACTGTGGATATTGGGTCTGATTCACTAAGGATCGCTATTCTGCATATACGCACGCAACGCAGTTGCTATAATCAGCGGGGATATGTAAATGTTTGCATTTGTGTATCGTCTCTAATATGTTGTGTATTGTGCAGAAGCTAAATAAGACTTTCCTTATAATAACATGCTCTGATCTCATCATATAATACCACACGCTGCACCCCCGGGGTCCCCAGTCATGGCTGGCTTTAGGCTCATGGGGAAAGTCTTCATTTAGCTGAGCTGTGTCCTCCCCTTTGTGTCTGTAGATACTCGATGCCTGATTCGCACGTAATTCCAAATGCCGCCTTCTCTTGCGGTTTTTGGCATTGCGGCCGGCATATGCAACTGCAGCATTTAGAAGCAGTAAAGTCATTCGCATCTCTCTCGCTCCTTCCTGCTGTGTCATCCTGTTAATTAAAGCTACTAACAATGAAAGTGGACGTGTTGCCCCATAGCAACCAATCAGGTTCTGTTTATAATTTTCTAGAATGCAATAGAGACATTATAGCTACAATTGGATTGGTTGCTACGGGCAACACCTCCACTTTTCATCGTTAGACGCTAGTGTTAATCTATCCCTTGGTAATCATGGTGATGACCTGTATTGATTTAACTGATCACTGAGATTAAGAGTAATATGCGGCTTGCTAGGTTAGAGTGCGCCCAAAGTGGCCCCTGAAGTGTATCAAATTACCTATCACTAAAGGCCTGATTCTGAGATGTACGGTGTTGCAATCGCAGCTGCAATTTGGTATTGCTGCGGAGGTGAGGTTGTTTGTAAAATAGCCTCCTCCTCTAACAGTACTGAGACGCCCCCCGGAGCCATCGCAAACAGCACCACAACGCTGTACACATTCGCAACCCATACTCAGGTCCTCCAGTAATCGCCCATGTGAGTAACCCAATGGTCACGTATCATTGGACTAAGATACTGGAGCCATCTTATATATGTAGGGAATCAAAGACACCTGCTACGGCAACGCCCCCAATACGGCAACGCCCCGCATGCGTTTTGCTGATCTCTCCCTCATTTCCTCCCCCCCCAAACGGAGCCTTCCTGTGAATCACACCGCGATCCTTGAAGGTATCCGCGCGGGATTTGCAGAGGGGGTTTGGCACATGCACATTTCGATGCTTGCACAGTTCACCCATAATCACTCAACGAAAATCGTAACAGCGCGCATCTGTGAATGAGGCCCTAAATTAGATAAAGCCATATTGAGACAATAATTCTACATCAGTTGAGCTGCCTTTATCAGGAACCTCTTTTAACAGTATAGCAGTGGGGTAAGTACATCCCCGGAAACCTGGATTGCCTTTATGGCATCATAGATTGAAAGCTGCCCAATACTCACCCTTATTAGGCCGATGGATAATAAGTGTAGTAGACCTAGTGCCTACTGCTCTGTGCAAACAAACATTGCAGGGTAGTGGACCGTGCCTAATCTCCATGGGGGCTGCACAGCTTCCTCATGGAAACCTTTAACAATGTGAGCCACAGGGCTTTTGCCCAGTAATGAGACAATGGAGCCTGGCAACTTGGGCCTACTGTAGGGAAAGCCTAATTCCCAAGTACGGGGCCGATATCAGATACAAGTTGACATATCTGTGGAGCAATACAGAGGGGCCTATTCATTAAACCTAAAAATTTGATGGAGATAATTATCTTTAGAACTCGCATGGAGTTCTAGCTAATTATAGGTGGAATTCATCATTCCACCTCTCCATAAGTATCTATTCCGAAAAGCTGTCATTTTAGCGATGACAGCTTTTCGGGAAATAGATACTTTTCCTGCCTACACTACCTTATCGCATCTGGAAACAGTGCTGCGCATGCGCTGTTACATCTGTAACACCAGCGCATGTGCAGCACTGCCTACAGATGCGGTAAGTTTCGTACCCCCCCCGACCCACCCCACCCCCTCCCCCCTCTGCTCGCCTCCCCCCCCCCCCCCCAACTTACCTGTCCGCGCAGCAGCCTCCGGCTCCGTCCTGCTGGTCTGTCATGTGGTTTCCCAGCAGACCACGTGACAGATTAGAAAAAAATATTAACTTTTTTTTTTTTCTAAACTTTCTTGTGCTCTGCTGGGAAACCACATGTCCGACCAGCCTCCGGAGCCTGAGGACGGAGCTGAGCGCCGGAGGGACTCGTCGGGGGACCTGCACACGCGGATACAGGTAAGTCGATTCTGCTATTCGCCACCTCACAGTGGCGAATAGTAACTGCATTAAATTCCGAAAATTCATAGTTTTCGGAATTTGATGAATACCACAATTTCCACATTCCCATACTAATGTACTAATGTATGGGGAGTTTGGAAATGAACGCAGGGGAACTTAGCAAGGAGATATCTGTGATATCTCCTGTGCTAAGTCTGTTCATGAATACCAAAATAACGTTATTTAAGGAAAATGTCCTTAAAAACGTTATTTTAGTGTTGATGAATAGGCCCCAGAGTCATAAAAAAAAGATGAACTAGCCAATACATGCACAAGGCAAGTGTAGGGCGAGTCTCTGTATCTTGATGGCAAGTATAGGTGAGTCAGGGGCAGGAGAAAGCAGTTTAGCACTCAGGATGTGAGGGGTGAGCAGTCAGAGACACTGAAGGAGCTAAATGGCACAGGCGCTGTAAGAAAGCATAGTGCTAGGTAGCAATATGAGGAGGAAGGGCCCTGCCTGTGAGAGCTTACATGCAAAGAGCAGAGGTGAAGCGTTGGATGGTAAACTGGGGAGAAGCGTAGGACGGAGCAGCAGAGAGCGGAGTTGAGGCAGAGTGAAGGGGGCTGAAGGAACAGGGACGTAGGAGAGATTGAGTGCTTTGTAGGTGAGGGACAGTAAATCTGGGCAGATGACATTTCCCATTACCAGTATGAGAAATGCGATGTATTTACTAAGATATGTGAATTGAAGGGATTGGGGTCATTTTTCATCAAAACTACTCCAACTGCGCTGTAATAAATACCCGTTTTAGCAAAAATATTGTTAAGAAATCTGCCCTTATAAGAGGCTTAATGATAATTTATTGTAAATGAAGCATACATGCCTACCCTCTTGGAATTCACGGAAGGCTCCCGATTTTCAGGGAACCCCTCTCACCCGCGGAAAGGTAGGTACTTCTCCCGCATTCTTCCCACTTCCTAGTGAAGTGGACAAATTGGAGAGAATTTTCTTGCAGATCGGCGGGTCCGCGAGTAGGGGGCGTGGCCTAATGACGCGATCTAAGAGAGATGCGTAATTTCTTCCCGCCCCTTAGTTATATATGCGGCGTCCGCAGCAAATTACCGTGATGGGAGCAGGGCGGGGTTTGATGACGTGACCCATCCGGCCCCCTCCCCCAACACCTCCCATCTCCCAATCGTTAATGTCGGCAAGTATGAAATGAGGCCTTTTATACTGTTCAGGTTCAGCTGCTGCCGGGTGCCTATTGCATTAGTCAGGAAGATAATCTTAGAACACGAGCCCTATGATTATATGAACAATAAATGTATTTATAACACTACAATTGATATTGCAGCCCCCCCCTCAACTTTTAAGGTAGGAGGCACCACTGATAATGGCACCAGAGAGGGGAGCCTCTATCACCCCTTGTTGTCATTTTAGTCATTAAACCACCGACTGCTAGGATCAGGGAAAATCTGAGTATTTCAAGTGTAATAATAAAAAATCAGAACAGACCTGTGGGCCTGATTCAGAGCCGGATGCTCTGACAGAGCGCTCGCTCTGAATCAGGGCTGTCCCTCTTGATTTTCAGAGAGGCCTCCTGCCCGCTCGCATAGCTGTGGGTGACCACCCACAGCTATAGCGAGCGGCCTGGAAGATGGTCGCGGTGGTCAAGACCATCACGACCATCGGGCTTGCGACGAGACCCTGCGGTAGGGTCTCGTTGCCGCAAGCCCTAGAGTGCTTTCGGCTCTACCATCACTTGTGATGTCAGTGGGGCCAGCCCCAGACGGTAGGCATTCCCATGGGAACGTCTCCGTCTGGGAAGTCAGGTCCCCGGCCCGCCCACCAAAGGGGGCATGCTGTCACTCAACATCGAAAGCACGCCCCCTTTGGTACGAGGTCCTGAGCGACGGCTTGCCCGTCGCTATCCGGGTTTTGCGCATGCGTACACCCGAGCCGGCTCCATCATGCGCATGCGCACTGGGCCACCATCGACCTGCTTGCAAGCGCTCAACGCTCGCGAGCGGGTCTGACTCAGGCCCTGTATGCAGACAATATATAAATCTATATGGGAGATTGTAGACTTATTTTAAAGACCAGTGCAGTGATCAGAACTGACCGATTATGCAGACAGTATATACAGGCGTTTATGCGTATATTAATATCACTTGTGCATTAGAATATACATTATTGTATGAAACTGTTGTTGTTTTATTTCCTGTTGTTCCTATATGGTACAGAGCAGACACACTGCAGCCCCATGTCACTTTCCCAGGCTTATCTCCGCTCTATCAATAGTCTAAACACAGGTCCAGGATCTCGCTGCTGCAGTTTCTTTATTAAAGTTCACATTCTGTTGACACAATAAGTGCAATAATTAATCTCCTTCAGCACAAATAGATCCGGTTTATACAACTCTAGGGATGGCCATCTGCCATCGATAGTTAAGAGCCATAGGTGGTTAACTACCAAAACCCGGTGGTTTCGCCATCGATGGCAGAGATCCAATGTTATTTTTCTCTCTGGCTGCACCGAGATTAGCCTCGCCTCCTGGAGTCCTGTTAAGCCCTGTCCCTGCTGCTGATTGGCCCACGGGGGCCTGCCATGCTCCCCAGCAGCGGTGGCCATCGATGGGGTGCAAACCTTTGATGGTTGGCCGTGGATGGTTTTGTGTCATCGAAGGATGGAACCATGGATGGGCAGCCCACCGATGACCATCCCTATACAACACAAGTTATTTTTAGATGTGGAAATGGCGCCATCTGCAGGGATGAAGAATGTATGCATCCCCTGATGCGTCTCCTGATGCACGATACTAAGATGTTTGTTATTATTATTTACATTCTCCGCACAAAATTATTTAAATGAGCTTAAAGGGATGGAGAGCATTCAGGAGGATGTTCCCTATTTAATGGGGTCTCCTTGCAGAAGAGCTATTGTAGACTTATTTTAAAGACCAGTGCAGTGATCAGAACTGACCGATTATGCAGACAGTATATACAGGCGTTTATGCGTATATTAATATCACTTGTGCATTAGAATATACATTATTGTATGAAACTGTTGTTGTTTTATTTCCTGTTGTTCCTATATGGTACAGAGCAGACACACTGCAGCCCCATGTCACTTTCCCAGGCTTATCTCCGCTCTATCAATAGTCTAAACACAGGTCCAGGATCTCGCTGCTGCAGTTTCTTTATTAAAGTTCACATTCTGTTGACACAATAAGTGCAATAATTAATCTCCTTCAGCACAAATAGATCCGGTTTATACAACTCTAGGGATGGCCATCTGCCATCGATAGTTAAGAGCCATAGGTGGTTAACTACCAAAACCCGGTGGTTTCGCCATCGATGGCAGAGATCCAATGTTATTTTTCTCTGTGGCTGCACCGAGATTAGCCTCGCCTCCTGGAGTCCTGTTAAGCCCTGTCCCTGCTGCTGATTGGCCCACGGGGGCCTGCCATGCTCCCCAGCAGCGGTGGCCATCGATGGGGTGCAAACCTTTGATGGTTGGCCGTGGATGGTTTTGTGTCATCGAAGGATGGAACCATGGATGGGCAGCCCACCGATGACCATCCCTATACAACACAAGTTATTTTTAGATGTGGAAATGGCGCCATCTGCAGGGATGAAGAATGTATGCGTCCCCTGATGCGTCTCCTGATGCACGATACTAAGATGTTTGTTATTATTATTTACATTCTCCGCACAAAATTATTTAAATGAGCTTAAAGGGATGGAGAGCATTCAGGAGGATGTTCCCTATTTAATGGGGTCTCCTTGCAGAAGAGCTATTTATTTATGTTCTTTATATGTCCTCAGAGATAGTAGAAAAAATGTCGGCCTAAATATTCAATTTGAAGCGAAAAGTCCGTTGCCGTCATCGGAGGTTTTCAGGTCGAAAACTTATCACGCTCATACCCGCGTTTCCCCGCGTTCAATTCCAAATTGGCGAATACGGGACCTGGCGAAAACAGCGAAAAATCTTGTCAGTTTTGGGGAAATCAGCCTGACACCCCCCAAAAGATGCTTTCACTATGGGTACTCCCAAATAGCCCTGCAAAAGGTATTTGGGGTCTTTAAATGGTCTCACTAGGCGCTATTTAGCGTCTTTGAGCAAGTGGTGAAGAATAGTATTTAGCACAGTTTTTTTGGAAAAATAAGTATTCCCATCAAATTTGGGGTACTTGAAAATGGGTGCAAGCATATTAACAATCACTAAAGTCAAGCATTAAAAAGTGCAAAAAACGCATCTTCAGCAAACACCTGCAATCAACGAAACCCCTCCCCCATACTTGCAGACCCCCCCAAAGGCTATTTCGCTAGTTTTTGAATTTGTACCCCCAATTTAAACTTTTTCGCCCACATATACAAAGTGCTTTTTTGGGGTGTCCTTTGTGTTTTTTTTAAGAGTTTTTTGACGCAGTTAGCAGCAAGGGGGGTGTACAAAGAGTGGTTTCCGCACCTCTGCACCCCAAAAACCGCAATTCTGCATATTTTTTTCCGCCGGGTAATCATAGGCAAAACCTTTTCACCTATTACATTGCATTGCATTTTCGTGCCGGCGAAAAGGCGCTACAATTGAATACGGGGATAAGTGAGAAATGCCTAAAAAAAATTATGTCATCGGCGAAAAAGTTTAGTCGAGAACGGGGGTTTTCGCAGCCTAATCGAATACGGACCTAAGCCTTGGAGAGAGATAAAGTGGATGGCGATAAAGTACCAACCAATCAGCTCCTAACTGTCATTTTTCAACACAGGGCCTGATTCAGAAAGGATCGCAACTGCTAAAGCGTATGCAGTCGGCCGATTGTTGCTCATGCCTATGCATTGCTTTGCATGTGTGAAGGCACCATTAATATTGGCATTGTATAGCGGGGATGTGGCCTGGATGACGCAATCATGGAAGCACCACCTCCGCACCTCCTACCTATGACGCTTCACGGACCCTCACTTACTCCCAGAGGGGCCAGCGAGAATGTCGGCAAGTATAGGGAGTCGGTAACTCAAAAATACTGACGTGAATACTTAGTACTGGTATATAGTAAGGTAAGTGTTGCCGCAGTAAATGTGGATGGGATGGTGGCCAGGAAGATATGGGATTGTCTGAGTCTAGTAACAGAGAACAAAGGCCCTCATTCAGAGGCGGTCGCCAGAAGCGATCGCTCTCTCTGAATGAGGGCGGCCGCTTCATTTTTGATGGTTGATGGTCGCTCCGGGGACAGTGGCAGGTGGGGAGTTTGACTGGGGCGGTATACCTGTTAAACCGTAACGCAGGTGTCCTAAGGCGAGCTCAGGGAGGACAAAAACCTCCCGTGGAGCAGAAGGGCTTAGCAGAGCAGGATTACTACGGCGACAACACCTCATCAGTAGGGTAAAACTAACCTGTCTCACGACGGTCTAAACCCAACTCACGTTCCCTATTAGTGGGTCACCATCGCGACCATCGGGGCTTGCGACGAGACCCTAAGGTTGGGTCTCGGCAGCCTCAAGCCCCAACGAGCTTCCTGCTCTGATCGAGCAGGAAGCTCCCCACTGACATCACTGATGATGTCAGTGCGGCCGCCCACAAAACGGTAGGCATTCCTTAAGGAACTCCTCCGTTTTGAAAACCACCCCCCCGGCCCGCCTACAAAACGGGGCGAGCCGTCGATCAACATCAACAGCTGCCCCTTTTGTAGCGAGCTCCGGAGCGTGAGAGTTTCACTCTCGCTCCGGGGCTTGCGCATGCGCAGTGCGGCCGCTGCGCGTGCGCAGAGCTACGAGTACATCGGAGCTTGCGACCGGGTCTGAATGAGACCCTAAATATCTTCTGGGAGAGCCTAAGTCAGGGGAGCCTTATTGTATACAGCTTATTGTAATAATCAGTTACAGAATACGAAAACCCATCTTGGAATGTCCCACTGGTTTAAAATCCCTATCAGTCACATCCCTCACTTACACCCCTCTTTTAATATTATACCAAAACGTATCTAATAAATAAACAGAAAGACCACTGGAGTTGGCATTTAAATTTGCAGTCACATTTATTTTTGACAAATCAAATTGAAAATGAGATTATTCCATATTTGCCCAATCTACCGGAACGTCCAGGAGGCTCCAGAATCTCGGCTGGTACTCCTGGCCGCCCGGGAAAAGCAGTCAAGTTTCCAGGAGCTTCGCCGCCTCCGCCCTTGGTGACAGGTAGTCAGCATTTGGGGGAGGTAACAGGATGGTGGTTAGAAACGGTGTGTCGGGACCATGTTCTGGGCGTGCTGTAGTGAGCCTCTACAAATGTGTTTGCTGCTGCAGCGGCCCCGCGTCTTAGGAGATCCGCTCTGACTGAGACAGCATAGGCTTACTCAGAGGTTTGATGTGTCACCGATGTTTTTTCCAATGTTCCCGCTTTTGCACGTGAGCGGCGGATGTCAGACGCAGGAGGTGGGCGTCTCAGTACACAAGACATCAGCTAAGTCATTAGCATATTTTCTCAAGCCCGCTTCATACAGAATTACAGTTGCAACTGGATTTGCGTCCGCCTCTGAATTAAGCCCTTAAGGGCCTCTGTTATCAACGAGTTTTATCAGGCGTAACAAGCTTTAAAACTCGTTGCGTATGATAAATGGTGCTCCGGCCAATCAGCTCCCAACTGTCATTTTTCAGATGACAGTTGGGAGCTGATTGGCTGGAGCATTATTATCATACGCAACGAGTTCTAAAACTTGTTGCGTATGATAAAACTTGTGCTAAATGGGCCCCTAAGTGAGCTCCCTCTAGTGCAGAGGTTCCCAAACTCCGTCATTATAGTCCACGGTTTAAGGGTATCCATGCTTGAGCACAGGTGACTTAATTAGTACCTCAGTCAAGTTGATTTAACCATCTGGACACAAGCAGGGATATCCTTCAAACCTGCACTGTGATGGGGGAGTTTGGGAACATCTGCTCTAGTGTCATTGGCCCTCATTCAGACCCACTCGTGAGCGGCTGTCCGCTCGCAAGTGGATCGATGGTCTGCACTGCGCATGCTCACGACGGAGGGAGCTCCGTCGTGCGCATGCACGAGACGCGATGAGCGAAGGACTTTCCTTCGCTCGGAGTGTCTCATCAAAGGGGGCGTGCTGTCGATGTTGACTGACAGCACGCCCCCTTTGGTGGGCGTGCCTGCCAGACGGAGGCGTCCCCAAGGGAACGCCTACCATCTGAAGCCGGCCCCACTGACATCACTAGTGATGTCAGTGGGAGTGATTTTGGCTCTGCTCGCAGTTTCGATGGTCGCAATGGTCAAGACCATCGCGACCATCATCCTGCACGCTCGTATATGCTGTGGGTGGTGACCCACAGCTATACGAGCGTCTAGGAGGACGCTCCATATTAATGGAGGTGGGCCCTGATTCAGAGCAAGTCCGGCTCTGAATCAGGGCCATTGTTCAGTCTTCATCGTTTATTCATGTAGTTTCCTCCAGAGAATATTTCTCCTGCTCTCTCGTTTGGATCCATTCTATGAAAACATCATGGGCCTTATTCTAAGTCGCACCCTGGTGCGTCCACTATAGCATCCGTCTGCGCCTTTATGCTAATGTCAGTAAAAGCCATTCCCCTGGTGTACATCCGTGCGTCTGACTGCGCGAGGACTGAGACGCCCGCTTAGGCTCTGTAATACTGCTTGGTACATCTTTAGAACCCACCATTGGTCACACCATCAAAACTTGCGCCAGCCCAATGCTGGGTGCAGAATCTCCGCCGGATGATGGTTATCAGCGCGAGCGATTATGCCTCTGTGTACGCAACCAGTTTTCCGACGCACCCGCAACAGTCCTGTAACTCACCCATTAGAGGAATCATCTTTGTGCGTCTGTATAGTCACCGCCTGGGAATGACCAGCACAATTCTGATACCTCTGGGCACAGACACAGTGTAACGCATGCGTGCACGGGTTTTTGGGGATTCTCGCGCACTCACAGTAATAGAAAATCGCTGAACTCCCTGAACATTGCCAACGGCTCAGAGTCATGCCGCGTGTCTCCAGAATGGATCCAAAATTCGCGATGGGTCCGGTCGGGCATGGAAATTGATCAAAAAAGATATCCATCCCCAGTATGACTTTTGTCAGAACAATGCCGGGTCTAGCATATAGGGGCCCCTGTGCTAGACAATGCCGGGCCTAGCATATAGGGGCACCTGTGCTAGACAATGCCGGGCCTAGCATATAGGGGCACCTGTGCTAGACAATGCTGGGCCTAGCATATAGGGGCATCTGTGCTAGACAATGCCGGGCCTAGCATATAGGGGCACCTGTGCTAGACAATGCCAGGCCTAGCATATAGGGGCCCCTGTGCTAGACAATGCCGGGCCTAGCCTATAGGGGCCCCTGTGCTAGACAATGCCAGGCCTAGCATATAGGGGCCCCTGTGCTAGACAATGCCGGGCCTAGCATATAGGGGCACCTGTGCTAGACAATGCCGGGCCTAGCATATAGGGGCACCTGTGCTAGACAATGCTGGGCCTAGCATATAGGGGCATCAGTGCTAGACAATGCCGGGCCTAGCATATAGGGGCACCTGTGCTAGACAATGCCAGGCCTAGCATATAGGGGCCCCTGTGCTAGACAATGCCAGGCCTAGCATATAGGGGCCCCTATGCCGAGCCTAGCATATAGGGGCCCCTATGCCGAGCCTAGCATATATGGGCCCCTGTGCTAGACAATGCCGGGCCTAGCATATAGGGGCCCCTGTGCCAGACAATGCCGGGCCTAGCATATAGGGGCACCTGTGCTAGACAATGCCAGGCCTAGCATATAGGGGCACCTGTGCTAGAGAATGCCGGGCCTAGCATATAGGGGCCCCTGTGCTACACAATGTCGGGCCTAACTTATAGGGGCCCCTGTGCTAGACAATGCTGGGCCTAGCATATAGGGGCACCTGTGCTAGACAATGCCAGGCCTAGCATATAGGGGCACCTGTGCTAGACAATGCCGGGCCTAGCATATATGGGCACCTGTGCTAGACAATGCCGGGCCTAGCATATAGGGGCCCCTGTGCTAGACAATGCCGGGCCTAGCATATAGGGGCCCCTGTGCTACACAATGTCGGGCCTAGCATATAGGGGCCCCTGTGCTAGACAATGCCAGGCCTAGCATATAGGGGCACCTGTGCTAGACAATGCCGGGCCTAGCATATAGGGGCCCCTGTGCTAGACAATGCCGAGCCTAGCATATAGGGACCCCTGTTCTAGACAATGCCGAGCCTAGCATATAGGGGCCCCTGTGCTACACAATGTCGGGCCTAGCATATAGAGGCCCATGTGCTAGACAATGCCAGGCCTAGCATATAGGGGCACCTGTGCTAGACAATGCCGGGCCTAGCATATAGGGGCCCCTGTACTAGACAATGCCGGGCCTAGCATATAGGGGCACCTGTGCTAGACAATGCCGGGCCTAGCATATAGGGGCCCCTGTGCTAGAGAATGCCGGGCCTAGCATATAGGGGCCCCTGTGCTAGAGAATGCCAAGCCTAGCATATAGGGGCCCCTGTGCTAGAGAATGCCAAGCCTAGCATATAGGGGCCCCTGTGCTAGAGAATGCCGGGCCTAGCATATAGGGGCCCCTGTGCTAGAGAATGCCGGGCCTAGCATATAGGGGCCCCTGTGCTAGAGAATGCTGAGTCTAGCATATAGGGGCCCCTGTGCTAGAGAATGCCGGGCCTAGCATATAGGGGCCCCTGTGCTAGAGAATGCCGGGCCTAGCATATAGGGGCCCCTGTGCTTGACAATGCCAGGCCTAGCATATAGGGGCCCCTGTGCTAGAGAATGCCGGGCCTAGCATATAGGGGCCCCTGTGCTAGAGAATGCCAAGCCTAGCATATAGGGGCCCCTGTGCTAGAGAATGCCAAGCCTAGCATATAGGGGCCCCTGTGCTAGAGAATGCCGGGCCTAGCATATAGGGGCCCCTGTGCTTGACAGTGCCAGGCCTAGCATATAGGGGCCCCTGTGCTACACAATGCCGGGCCTAGCATATAGGGGCCCCTGTTCTAGACAATGCCGAGCCTAGCATATAGGGGCCCCTATGCTAGACAATGCCGAGCCTAGCATATAGGGGCCCCTGTGTTAGACAATGCCGAGCCTAGCATATAGGGACCCCTGTTCTAGACAATGCCGAGCCTAGCATATAGGGGCCCCTGTGCTACACAATGTCGGGCCTAGCATATAGAGGCCCATGTGCTAGACAATGCCAGGCCTAGCATATAGGGGCACCTGTGCTAGACAATGCCGGGCCTAGCATATAGGGGCCCCTGTGCTACACAATGCCGGGCCTAGCATATAGGGGCCCCTGTGCTACACAATGTCGGGCCTAACATATAGGGGCCCCTGTGCTAGACAATGCCGAGTCTAGCATATAGGGGCCCCTGTGCCAGAGATTGCCGGGCCTAGCATATAGGGGCCCCTGTGCTAGAGAATGCCGGGCCTAGCATATAGGGGCCACTGTGCTACACAATGTCGGGCCTAACATATAGGGGCCCCTGTGCTAGAGAATTCCGGGCCTAGCATATAGAGGCCCCTGTGCTAGAGAATGCCGGGCCTAGCATATAGGGGCCCCTGTGCTAGAGAATGCCGGGCCTAGCATATAGGGGCACCTGTGCTAGACAATGCCGAGCCTAGCATATAAGGGACCCCTGTTCTAGATAATGCCGAGCCTAGCATATAGGGGCCCCTGTGCTAGACAATGCCGGGCCTAGCATATAGGGGCACCTGTGCTAGACAATGCCAGGCCTAGCATATAGGGGCACCTGTGCTAGACAATGCCGGGCCTAGCATATATGGGCACCTGTGCTAGACAATGCCGGGCCTAGCATATAGGGGCACCTGTGCTAGACAATGCCGGGCCTAGCATATAGGGGCCCCTGTGCTAGACAATGCCGAGCCTAGCATATAGGGACCCCTGTTCTAGACAATGCCGAGCCTAGCATATAGGGGCCCCTGTGCTACACAATGTCGGGCCTAGCATATAGAGGCCCATGTGCTAGACAATGCCAGGCCTAGCATATAGGGGCACCTGTGCTAGACAATGCCGGGCCTAGCATATAGGGGCCCCTGTGCTAGACAATGCCAGGCCTAGCATATAGGGGCACCTGTGCTAGACAATGCCGGGCCTAGCATATAGGGGCCCCTGTGCTAGAGAATGCCGGGCCTAGCATATAGGGGCCCCTGTGCTAGAGAATGCCAAGCCTAGCATATAGGGGCCCCTGTGCTAGAGAATGCCAAGCCTAGCATATAGGGGCCCCTGTGCTAGAGAATGCCGGGCCTAGCATATAGGGGCCCCTGTGCTAGAGAATGCCGGGCCTAGCATATAGGGGCCCCTGTGCTAGAGAATGCTGAGTCTAGCATATAGGGGCCCCTGTGCTAGAGAATGCCGGGCCTAGCATATAGGGGCCCCTGTGCTAGAGAATGCCGGGCCTAGCATATAGGGGCCCCTGTGCTTGACAATGCCAGGCCTAGCATATAGGGGCCCCTGTGCTAGAGAATGCCGGGCCTAGCATATAGGGGCCCCTGTGCTAGAGAATGCCAAGCCTAGCATATAGGGGCCCCTGTGCTAGAGAATGCCGGGCCTAGCATATAGGGGCCCCTGTGCTAGAGAATGCCGGGCCTAGCATATAGGGGCCCCTGTGCTTGACAGTGCCAGGCCTAGCATATAGGGGCCCCTGTGCTACACAATGCCGGGCCTAGCATATAGGGGCCCCTGTTCTAGACAATGCCGAGCCTAGCATATAGGGGCCCCTATGCTAGACAATGCCGAGCCTAGCATATAGGGGCCCCTGTGTTAGACAATGCCGAGCCTAGCATATAGGGACCCCTGTTCTAGACAATGCCGAGCCTAGCATATAGGGGCCCCTGTGCTACACAATGTCGGGCCTAGCATATAGAGGCCCATGTGCTAGACAATGCCAGGCCTAGCATATAGGGGCACCTGTGCTAGACAATGCCAGGCCTAGCATATAGGGGCCCCTGTGCTACACAATGCCGGGCCTAGCATATAGGGGCCCCTGTGCTACACAATGTCGGGCCTAACATATAAGGGCCCCTGTGCCAGACAATGCCGAGTCTAGCATATAGGGGCCCCTGTGCCAGAGATTGCCGGGCCTAGCATATAGGGGCCCCTGTGCTAGAGAATGCCGGGCCTAGCATATAGGGGCCACTGTGCTACACAATGTCGGGCCTAACATATAGGGGCCCCTGTGCTAGAGAATTCCGGGCCTAGCATATAGAGGCCCCTGTGCTAGAGAATGCCGGGCCTAGCATATAGGGGCCCCTGTGCTAGAGAATGCCGGGCCTAGCATATAGGGGCACCTGTGCTAGACAATGCCGAGCCTAGCATACAAGGGACCCCTGTTCTAGATAATGCCGAGCCTAGCATATAGGGGCCCCTGTGCTACACAATGTCGGGCCTAGCATATAGAGGCCCATGTGCTAGACAATGCCAGGCCTAGCATATAGGGGCACCTGTGCTAGACAATGCCGGGCCTAGCATATAGGGGCCCCTGTGCTACACAATGCCGGGCCTAGCATATAGGGGCCCCTGTGCTAGACAATGCCGGGCCTAGCATATAGGGGCCCCTGTGCTAGACAATGCCGGGCCTAGCATATAGGGGCCCCTGTGCTAGACAATGCCAGGCCTAGCATATAGGGGCACCTGTGCTAGACAATGCCGGGCCTAGCATATAGGGGCCCCTGTGCTAGAGAATGCCGGGCCTAGCATATAGGGGCCCCTGTGCTAGAGAATGCCAAGCCTAGCATATAGGGGCCCCTGTGCTAGAGAATGCCAAGCCTAGCATATAGGGGCCCCTGTGCTAGAGAATGCCGGGCCTAGCATATAGGGGCCCCTGTGCTAGAGAATGCCGGGCCTAGCATATAGGGGCCCCTGTGCTAGAGAATGCTGAGTCTAGCATATAGGGGCCCCTGTGCTAGAGAATGCCGGGCCTAGCATATAGGGGCCCCTGTGCTAGAGAATGCCGGGCCTAGCATATAGGGGCCCCTGTGCTTGACAATGCCAGGCCTAGCATATAGGGGCCCCTGTGCTAGAGAATGCCGGGCCTAGCATATAGGGGCCCCTGTGCTAGAGAATGCCAAGCCTAGCATATAGGGGCCCCTGTGCTAGAGAATGCCGGGCCTAGCATATAGGGGCCCCTGTGCTAGAGAATGCCGGGCCTAGCATATAGGGGCCCCTGTGCTTGACAGTGCCAGGCCTAGCATATAGGGGCCCCTGTGCTACACAATGCCGGGCCTAGCATATAGGGGCCCCTGTTCTAGACAATGCCGGGCCTAGCATATAGGGGCCCCTGTGTTAGACAATGCCGAGCCTAGCATATAGGGACCCCTGTTCTAGACAATGCCGAGCCTAGCATATAGGGGCCCCTGTGCTACACAATGTCGGGCCT
This sequence comes from Taudactylus pleione, assembly GCA_031769625.1. NCBI lineage: Eukaryota > Metazoa > Chordata > Amphibia > Anura > Myobatrachidae > Taudactylus > Taudactylus pleione. The sequence goes on from JAUIMM010001621.1 coordinate 356,870, forward strand.
AGCATATAGAGGCCCATGTGCTAGACAATGCCAGGCCTAGCATATAGGGGCACCTGTGCTAGACAATGCCGGGCCTAGCATATAGGGGCCCCTGTGCTACACAATGCCGGGCCTAGCATATAGGGGCCCCTGTGCTACACAATGTCGGGCCTAACATATAAGGGCCCCTGTGCCAGACAATGCCGAGTCTAGCATATAGGGGCCCCTGTGCCAGAGATTGCCGGGCCTAGCATATAGGGGCCCCTGTGCTAGAGAATGCCGGGCCTAGCATATAGGGGCACCTGTGCTAGACAATGCCGAGCCTAGCATATAAGGGACCCCTGTTCTAGATAATGCCGAGCCTAGCATATAGGGGCCCCTGTGCTACACAATGTCGGGCCTAGCATATAGAGGCCCATGTGCTAGACAATGCCAGGCCTAGCATATAGGGGCACCTGTGCTAGACAATGCCGGGCCTAGCATATAGGGGCCCCTGTGCTACACAATGCCGGGCCTAGCATATAGGGGCCCCTGTGCTAGACAATGCCGGGCCTAGCATATAGGGGCCCCTGTGCTAGACAATGCCGGGCCTAGCATATAGGGGCCCCTGTGCTAGACAATGCCGGGCCTAGCATATAGGGGCCCCTGTGCTAGACAAAATGAAGCAAACCAAACTGCTGCCGTTCTAGTCCCTCTCATTGTCTGCTCGTCCCACATGTATAGAAAAGCTGCTGATTGTGTTACAAACACTCCAAGTCCCCGTCATTAACTCTTATCTTCTACATCACCCAGACCCACAACCAGGCACCGCAGGAGGTCTGTGTATAGGATGCTGGTAATAGGTCTATAGAGATGCAAACTAAGGCAGCTGCGAGTATTGTGGGGGAGAGAACACTAAGTGCCGGGCATTCATTTACCTATTGGTTCCTATCTAGTTGTGAGACCTCATTATAATGTCGTTGTCACCAATAATAATAATAGAGGAACAATTGGTGCTGTATAACAGCTGACACTTCATTGGGCGGATCACCGCAGCTTCTTCCCATAGCGCGGGTCCTATATACGGGCTGAGACCGCCGGATGTTTACTTTTAATATTGGTCTATGGACATTGCTCCTCTCCCGTGCTGCCACCCCGTCACCCCCTTATTTACCTTCTGCCCCCCCCCCCCAAGCCGCCATGCTGGTCTGGCTGATTTTGCTTTCTTTGTATTTTTAGCTCTTTTTGCATCTATAGTTATGTTATCAAATAAACACTAAGGGGCATATTCAATTACCCGCGGGACCTCTCCCGCGTGTAATTGATGGGTGAAAGTCCCACGGCGTGGGGTAATGCTATTTAATAGAATAGCTTTTTCCCCACGTCCAAAAAACAGGACTTCCACGCGAGAACTGCGGAATCAGTGTGTTAATATTGCTCGCGCGAGGCCGAATAGGGCGGCCTCACGCTGATTTTACCTCGCACCTACATGAGGTGCGAGGTAAAATCAAACAGCGGGGACTCGCGCGCGGGGTCTCAGGGACACCCGCGCGTGGAATCCCCGCTAATTGAATCCCGTCAAGCGCATCAATTAGCCGCGGGGTTATTGAATATGCCCCTAAGTGAGGAAAATGTAATAAAAGTACAATATATGTATAATTATTTATATAACATTTACTAACCGTGTACCCTCAACATCTACAATACATGCTTATAATAATATTTTTTAACGTATACTTATGTAGTGCCCGCATATGCCGTTGCGCTTTAATAATATATATATTAAGATATAAGAATAAATTCCTGCAACTCCTTTTTAATTATACAGTACAATGTGATGTCATCACTTATAATGAGTGAGTTGTGATGTCATCACTTTAGAGTTCATTGGTTGTATGAGGTGGTTATAAGGAATGGCGCACTCCTGCTATAAATTACTATGGGTACTAGAAGTCACAGAGGAAATTAGGGACTAAAAAAATCACCATAAAACAGGAAAAAAGTTATAAATATGTTTTAAATGATTTTATTATTATTATTATTATTTTATTAAGGGAATAATGATACAAAAAAAGGTTTTAAAGAATATTCCTTTAAATAAAACATTGGGCCACCTGTGCTGGCAACGGTGCAAATTAAGGCAAAATAAAAGTGGTTTTGTCACAAAACTAATCGCTGCTTTAAAACTAGCGCTTATATCGCTAAAATCGCACCGGTGCTCACAACTTGTTAGTAAATTGGGGCCACCCTGCTCTCTATAATACCAAATGCAGAGGTTTAAATATAAATGAACAGAATAGAGGGATGACGTGGAGATGGATACACGCGTCGTTATTTTCTGGCGTAATATCGACGTATTCATTTGCGCTTCCATACGTATGCAGATTCGGACGCATCTTGCGCTGTTCCATGCTTGGACAGGCGGAACAAGGGAGGAAGATGGCGTTCAAGCGTTTGTCGGATGTGCTCACACAGAACACAACACAGACACGATCGTGTCAGGAGGCTGATATCCTACGGCGCTCGACACCTCGTGCAAATACACACCGCTAAATATGGTGATCAGCGGACATTTCTGATATAATCCCGCTCTCTAATAACATATAAATTATTAACGTGGCTCCTGCAGTCTATTTGCATAATTTTAATTAATATTTGCCTTCTATCCTTGGCAGCAAAGCAAAGAGGCAGACAATGGATGTTTGTATTTAATTGAGGTTAAATATTACTTTTATTTAGTATTTTCTGCTTTTGTATAATTTTATTTTATTTTTTTGTGTGTGTGGAAAGTGGAACTGGAAAGCCAAGTCCGCTGCGCCAATTCCGCCGCGCAAATCCAGGGCGCAGCCAGACTTGAGCAAGTGTACCGATATACATAGTTCAGCTTTAAATCTAATTCTACAGGTCCTGCAGACCTACATAATATCATTAATTTCATCATTTTCTCTGGCAATTTATTGTAATAAAAGTTTCACCAAAGGGGAGGAAAAAATGAACATCCGACGAGGATGGGATTCGAACCCACGCGTGCAGAGCACAATGGATTAGCAGTCCATCGCCTTAACCACTCGGCCACCTCGTCTGTTGTTTCCCCTCCCCCTTACAGCTTGCAGACACACATACGGCTCCTGTCACAGGCTCACCCTCCCCAGCTGCCTCCATTCACACACCCAGGCGTCTCTCTGTATCCTCAGCCAGGTCATGCTACTAACCCGCACACAACATGCAAACTGGTAGAGCCAGGAGTACGGAGTTAACCGGTTGTTTTCCCTCACCCACAAGAAGACTGTTACTCAATGACGTTCATATTGCAGAGGCAATTTCTTAGTAAAATTCGTGGTCAGCTGTAAATTTTTGTTTAAGTTTTTTTTCAAAAAATTCTTCCATAAGTTGTCAGCGCTGAACATGTGCTACGGAACCGGTGAGACGGCGTTGCCAACATCCACAATTGTCAATCACACTGCGAGTAAAGAGTCGCTGCAAGTGACTATGGTACCGTGAGGCATGCGCTGTGCGACTTAGTTACATGTGCAGTTTACTTATAATCGATCGACTGCAAAGATTTCAGCATTACACCCAAAAACAGGCTATTTATCGGGGATTCATTTTCAAGCCTGCGCAGGTTCAGAAAAAAAATCCCCGCTAACTGCAGCCTTCGCCGCTAATTGAATTCCTCCCGTAATGTGAACTGGGGTTACTATTGTGCGCAGTTTACAGATAATTGCTCAACTGCATAAATAACAGCCGAGCGTACAACTCGCAATCAGGCCGTTACTTATTTAGGTTTATTTAACCATCTGTGCTCAAGCATGGATATCCTTAAAACCTGGGTTGATGTGGATGGGTGGGTCTGAGGAGTAGAGGTGAGAGTCACTGCTGTGCTGGTTATTTAACAGGCGCAAATTTGTACTAAATTACAGCAACCATTTAACGTTTATGTATTTATTAGTTACATACAAATTGCTGAAAATTTATGGGGAAAGACAGATATGAAATAGATAAATATGAGATAGACAAACAGATAGAAAGATAGATAGATAGATATGAGATAGATAGATAGATATTAGATAGTGAGATAGATAGATATGAGATAAATATGAGATAGATATGAGATAGACAGACAGATAGATATGAGATAGATATTGGAAAGATAGATAAACATGAGATAGATAGATGATGGATACATAGATAGGTAGATAGATAGATAGATAGATAGATAGATAGATACTGTAGGAAGATATATATGAGATAGACAGACATGACATAGATGGATAGACAGATAGACAGATAGATAGATAGATATGAGAGATAGATAGATATGAGATAGATAGACATAGACATAGATAGATAGATAGATAGATAGATAGATAGATAGATAGATAGATAGATAGATACTGTAGATAGATATATATGAGTTAGATATACATGACATAGATAGATAGATAGATATGAGAGATAGATAGATAGACATGACATAGATAAATAGATAGATATGAGATAGATAGATATGAGATAGCTAGATATATAGATATTAGATAGATAGATAGGTAGATATTAGATAGATAGATATTAGATAGATACTGTAGATAGATAGATATGAAATAGATAGATATGAGATAGATAGATAGATAGATATTAGATAGATAGATATTAGATAGATAGATAGTTATGAGAGATAGATATTAGATAGATAGATAGGTATGACATAGATAAATAGATAGATAGACATGACATAGATAGATAGATAGCTATGACATAGATAGATAGATAGATAGATAGATATGAGATAGATAGATACTGTAGAGATAGATAGATAGATGATAGATAGATCGATAGATAGATATATAGATATGAGATAGATAGATATTAGATAGATAGATAGATATGAGATAGATAGATAGATGAATATGACATAGATAGATATTAGCTAGATATATATTAGATAGATAGATATGAGATAGATAGATATTAGATAGATAGGTATGAGAGATAGATATTAGATAGATAGATAGATAGATAGGTATGACATAGATAGATAGATATGACATAGATAGATAGCTATGACATAGATAGATATGAGATAGATAGATAATATAGAGATAGATAGATGATAGATAGATAGATCGATAGATATGTGAATGATAGATAGATAGATAGATAGATATGAGATAGATAGATATGAGATAGATAGATCAATATGACATAGATAGATAGATAGATAGATAGATATTAGCTAGATATATATTAGATAGATAGATATGAGATAGATATTAGATAGATAGGTATGATAGATAGATATTAGATAGCTAGATAGATATTAGATAGATATGACATAGATATATAGATATGACAGATAGATAGATAGCTATGACATAGATAGATAGACAGATAGACAGTTAGATAGATATGAGAGATAGATAGATAGACATGACATAGATAGATAGATAGATAGATACTGTAGATAGATATATATGAGTTAGATATACATGACATAGATAGATAGATAGATAGATATGAGAGATAGATAGATAGACATGACATAGATAGATAGATAGATATTAGATAGATAGATAGGTACATATTAGATAGATAGATATTAGATAGATACTGTAGATAGATATGAAATAGATATGAGATAGATAGATAGATAGACATGACAGATAGATAGATAGATAGATATGAGAGATAGATAGATAGATATTAGCTAGATAGATATTAGATAGATAGATAGATATTACATAGATAGGTATGAGAGATAGATATTAGATAGATAGATAGATAGATAGGTATGACATAGATAGATATACATGACATAGATAGATAGATAGATAGCTATGACATAGATAGATAGATAGATAGATACTGTAGAGATAGATAGATGATAGATAGATCGATAGATAGATATGAGATAGATAGATGATAGATAGATATGAGATAGATAGATAGATAGATAAATATGACATAGATAGATAGATAGATAGATATTAGCTAGATATATATTAGATAGATAGATATGAGATAGATAGATATTAGATAGATAGGTATGAGATATAGATATTAGATAGATAGATAGGTATGACATAGATAGATAGATAGATATGACATAGATAGATATGAGATAGATACTGTAGAGATAGACAGATGATAGATAGATAGATCGATAGATATGTGATAGATAAATATGAGATAGATAGATATGAGATAGATAGATCAATATGACATAGATAGATAGATAGATATTAGCTAGATATATATTAGATAGATATGAGATAGATATTAGATAGATAGGTATGATAGATAGATATTAGATAGATAGATAGATATTAGATAGATATGACATAGATAGATAGATATGACAAAGATAGATAGATAGCTATGACATAGATAGATAGATATGACATAGATAGATAAATATGACATAGATAGATATGAAATAGATAGATACTGTAGAGATAGATAGATGATAGATAGATAGATAGATAGATAGATACTGTAGTGTAGATAGATAGACAAGAGATAGATAGATAGATACTGTAGGTAGATATATATGAGATAGACAGAAATGACATAGATGGATAGACAGATAGACAGATAGATAGATATGAGAGATAGATAGATATGAGATAGATAGACATGACATAGAAAGATAGATAGATAGATACTGTAGATAGATATATATGAGTTAGATATACATGACATAGATAGATAGATAGATAGATATGAGAGATAGATAGATAGACATGACATAGATAGATAGATAGACAGATAGATAGATATGAGATAGATAGATAGATATGAGATAGCTAGATATTAGATAGATAGATAGGTAGATATTAGATAGATAGATATTAGATAGATACTGTAGATAGATATGAAATAGATATGAGATAGATAGATAGATAGATAGACATGACAGATAGATAGATATGAGAGATAGATAGATAGATAGATATTAGCTAGATAGATATTAGATAGATAAATAGATATTACATAGATAGGTATGAGCGATAGATATTAGATAGATAGATAGATAGGTATGACATAGATAGATAGACATGACATAGATAGATAGATAGCTATGACATAGATAGATAGATATGAGATAGATAGATACTGTAGAGATAGATAGATGATAGATAGATCGATAGATAGATATGAGATAGATAGATAGATGATAGATAGATATGAGATAGATAGATAGATAAATATGACATAGATAGATAGATATTAGCTAGATAAATATTAGCTAGATAAATATTAGATAGATAGATATGAGATAGATAGATATTAGATAGATAGGTATGAGAGATAGATATTAGATAGATAGATAGGTATGACATAGATAGATAGCTATGACATAGATAGATATGAGATAGATACTGTAGAGATAGATAGATGATAGATAGATAGATCGATAGATATGTGATAGATAGATAGATAGATAGATATGAGATAGATAGATATGAGATAGATAGATCAATATGACATAGATAGATAGATAGATGTTAGCTAGATATATATTAGATAGATAGATATGAGATAGATGATAGATAGATATTAGATAGATAGATATTAGATAGATATGACATAGATAGATAGATAGATATGACAAAGATAGATAGATAGCTATGACATAGATAGATAGATATGACATAGATAGATAAATATGACATAGATAGATATGAAATAGATAGATACTGTAGAGATAGATAGATGATAGATAGATACTGTAGTGTAGATAGATAGACAAGAGATAGATAGGTAGATAGATAGATAGATAGATAGGTACTGTAGGTAGATATATATGAGATAGACAGACATGACATAGATGGATAGACAGATAGACAGATAGATAGATATGAGAGATAGATAGATATGAGATAGATAGACATGACATAGAAAGATAGATAGATAGATACTGTAGATAGATATATATGAGTTAGATATACATGACATAGATAGATATGACATAGATAGATAGATAGACAGATAGATAGATATGAGATAGATAGATAGATATGAGATAGCTAGATATATAGATATTAGATAGATAGATAGATAGGTAGATATTAGATAGATAGATATTAGATAGATACTGTAGATAGATAGATATGAAATAGATAGATATGAGATAGATAGATATTAGCTAGATAGATATTAGATAGATAGGTATGATAGATAGATATTAGATAGATAGATAGATAGATAGGTATGACAGATAGATAGATAGATAGATAGACATGACATAGATAGATAGATAGCTATGACATAGATAGATAGATAGATAGATAGATATGAGATAGATAGATACTGTAGAGATAGATAGATAGATAGATAGATGATAGATAGATAGATATGAGATAGATAGATATTAGATAGATTGATAGATAGATATGAGATAGATAGATAAATATGACATAGATAGATAGATAGATATTAGCTAGATATATTTTAGATAGATAGATATTAGATAGATAGATATTAGATAGATAGGTATGAGAGATAGATATTAGATAGATAGATAGATAGGTATGACATAGATAGATAGATATGACATTAGATAGATATGAGATAGATAGATACTGTAGAGATAGATAGATAGATCGATAGATATGTGATAGATAGATAGATAGATAGATATGAGATAGATAGATCAATATGACATAGATAGATATTAGCTTGATATATATTAGATAGATAGATATGAGATAGATATTAGATAGATAGGTATGATATATAGATATTAGATAGATATGACATAGATTAATAGATAGATAGATAGATATGACAAAGATAGATAGATAGCTATGACATAGATAGATAGACAGTTAGATAGATATGAGAGATAGATAGATATGAGATAGATAGACATGACATAGATAGATAGATAGATAGATACTGTAGATAGATATATATGAGTTAGATATACATGACATAGATAGATAGATAGATATGAGAGATAGATAGATAGATAGACATGACATAGATAGATAGATATATAGATATTAGATAGATAGATAGGTAGATATTAGATATATAGATATTAGATAGATACTGTAGATAGATAGATATGAAATAGATAGATATGAGATAGATAGATAGATAGATAGACATGACAGATAGATAGATATGAGAAATAGATAGATAGATATTAGCTAGATAGATATTAGATAGATAGATAGATATTACATAGATAGGTATGAGAGATAGATATTAGATAGATAGATAGATAGGTATGACATAGATAGATAGACATGACATAGATAGATAGCTATGACATAGATAGATAGATAGATAGATAGATAGATATGAGATAGATAGATAGATAGATACTGTAGAGATAGATGATAGATAGATCGATAGATAGATATGAGATAGATAGATGATAGATAGATATGAGATAGATAGATAGATAGATATTAGCTAGATATATATTAGATAGATAGATATTAGGTAGATAGGTATGAGAGATAGATATTAGATAGATAGATAGGTATGACATAGATAGATAGCTATGACATAGATAGATATGAGATAGATACTGTAGATATAGATAGATGATAGTTAGATAGATCGATAGATATGTGATAGATAGATAGATAGATATGAGATAGATAGATATGAGATAGATAGATCAATATGACATAGATAGATAGATATTAGCTAGATATATATTAGATAGATAGATATGAGATATATATTAGATAGATAGGTATGATAGATAGATATTAGATAGATAGATAGATATTAGATAGATATGACATAGATAGATAGATTTGACAAAGATAGATAGATAGCTATGACATAGATAGATAGATATGACATAGATAGATAAATATGACATAGATAGATATGAGATAGATAGATAGATAGATACTGTAGAGATAGATGATAGATAGATAGATATGAGATAGATAGATGATAGATAGATATGAGATAGATAGATAGATAGATAAATATGACATAGATAGATAGATAGATATTAGCTAGATATATATTAGATAGATAGATATTAGGTATGTAGGTATGAGAGATAGATATTAGATAGATAGATAGGTATGACATAGATAGATAGATAGATAGATAGATAGATGATAGATAGATAGATATGAGATAGATAGATATTAGATAGATTGATAGATAGATATGAGATAGATAGATAAATATGACATAGATAGATAGATAGATAGATATTAGCTAGATATATATTAGATAGATAGATATGAGATAGATAGATATTAGATAGATAGATATTAGATAGATAGGTATGAGAGATAGATATTAGATAGATAGATAGATAGATAGGTATGACATAGATAGATAGATAGATATGACAGTAGATAGATATGAGATAGATAGATACTGTAGAGATAGATAGATATATCGATAGATATGTGATAGATAGATAGATATGAGATAGATAGATATGAGATAGATAGATCAATATGACATAGATAGATATTAGCTTGATATATATTAGATAGATAGATATGAGATAGATATTAGATAGATAGGTATGATAGATAGATATTAGATAGATATGACATAGATTAATAGATAGATAGATAGATATGACAAAGATAGATAGATAGCTATGACATAGATAGATAGACAGTTAGATAGATATGAGAGATAGATAGATATGAGATAGATAGATAGACATGACATAGATAGATAGATAGATAGATACTGTAGATAGATATATATATGAGTTAGATATACATGACATAGATAGATAGATAGATAGATAGATATGAGAGATAGATAGATAGATAGATAGACATGACATAGATAGATAGATATATAGATATTAGATAGATAGATAGGTAGATATTAGATATATAGATATTAGATAGATACTGTAGATAGATAAATATGAAATAGATAGATATGAGATAGATAGATAGATAGACATGACAGATAGATAGATATGAGAGATAGATAGATATTAGCTAGATAGATATTAGATAGATAGATATTACATAGATAGGTATGAGAGATAGATATTAGATAGATAGATAGATAGATAGGTATGACATAGATAGATAGACATGACATAGATAGATAGCTATGACATAGATAGATAGATAGATATGAGATAGATAGATAGATAGATACTGTAGAGATAGATGATAGATAGATCGATAGATAGATATGAGATAGATAGATGATAGATAGATATGAGATAGATAGATAGATAGATAGATAGATATTAGCTAGATATATATTAGATAGATAGATATTAGGTAGATAGGTATGAGAGATAGATATTAGATAGATAGATAGGTATGACATAGATAGATAGCTATGACATAGATAGATATGAGATAGATACTGTAGAGATAGATAGATGATAGATAGATAGATCGATAGATATGTGATAGATAGATAGATAGATATGAGATAGATAGATCAATATGACATAGATAGATAGATATTAGCTAGATATATATTAGATAGATAGATATGAGATATATATTAGATAGATAGGTATGATAGATAGATATTAGATAGATAGATAGATATTAGATAGATATGACATAGATAGATAGATTTGACAAAGATAGATAGATAGCTATGACATAGATAGATAGATATGACATAGATAGATAAATATGACATAGATAGATATGAGATAGATAGATAGATAGATACTGTAGAGATAGATGATAGATAGATAGATAGATGATAGATAGATATGAGATAGATAGATAGATAGATAAATATGACATAGATAGATAGATAGATAGATATTAGCTAGATATATATTAGATAGATAGATATTAGGTAGATAGGTATGAGAGATAGATATTAGATAGATAGATAGGTATGACATAGATAGATAGATAGATATGACATAGATAGATAGCTATGACATAGATAGATATGAGATAGATACTGTAGAGGATGATAGATAGATAGATCGATAGATATGTGATAGATAGATAGATATGAGATAGATAGATATGAGATAGATAGATCAATATGACATAGATAGATAGATATTAGCTAGATATATATTAGATAGATAGATATGAGATATATATTAGATAGATAGGTATGATAGATAGATATTAGATAGATAGATATTAGATAGATATGACATAGATAGATAGATAGATTTGACAAAGATAGATAGATAGCTATGACATAGATAGATATGACATAGATAGATAAATATGACATAGATAGATATGAGATAGATAGATACTGTAGCGATAGATGATAGATAGATCGATAGATATGTGATAGTTAGATATGAGATAGATAGATAAATATGAAATAGATAGATATGTAATGTCTATCAGAGTCAAAATCACTCCCACTGACATCACTAGTGATTTCAGTGGGGCCGGCTTCTGACGGTAGGCGTTCCCTTGGGAACGCCTCCGTCAGGCAGGCACGCCCCTGGCACGCCTACCAAAGGGGGCGTGCTGTCAATCAACATCGACAGCACGCCCCCTTTGATCAGACACAACAAGCGAAGGAAAGTCCTTCGCTTGTCGTGTCTGGCGCATGCGCACGACGGAGCTCCCTCCGTCGTGCGCATGCGCAGTGCACACCATCGACCCACTTGCGAGCGGACAGCCGCTTGCGAGTGGGTCTGAATGAGGCCCATTGTGTTATATCAGAGCTGCAACTGGGGGGAGGGGGCGACTGGGTGGGCACTTGCCCCGGGTGCCGGAATTGGTGCTGAGGAGATGGGGGACCTGGGTGACAGCGGTTGTTGATTTAGAGAGAGACACAGCGCTGCAGTCATTCTACGGGGGCGCCGGTCGCGAACCAATAAGAGCTCATGGACTGGTAGCCAATCAGCAGCAGCTGTTGATCCGTGAACCCTGATTGGATCACAAACCGGTGCCACAGTACAATGATGGCGGCGCTGTGTCTCTCAAGGGCTGTGGATGGCTGCCTGCCAGTGTGGCTCCAAATCAACACCTGCTGATGTAGGCACAGAGGGGGGCCAGGTAAGAGGCTGCTGGAGGGGGAGAGGGGAAGGGTAAGAGGCTGCTAGAGGGGGAGGGGGAGAGGCTGCTAGAGGGGGAGGGTAAGAGGCTGCTGGAGCGAAAGGGGCATAATGTGTAAGGGGCATTACTGTGTGGTATACTGTATTGTGTACAGGCATTACTGTGTGGCATAATGTGAAAGGGGCATTACTGTGTGGCATAATGTGTAAGAGGCATTACTGTATGGCATATTGTGTAAAGGGCATTACTGTGGCATAATGTGTAAAGGGCAATTACTGTGTGGCATAATGTGTAAGGGGCACTAATGTGGCTTAATGTGTAAGGGGCATTACTGTATGGTACGATGTGTTGTAAGCGGTATTACTTAGTGTTGCATAATGTGTAACGGGCATTACTATGTCACAAAACCACACACCCTTCTCAGGAGCGCCCTTTTTTTGTGGTGGTGGGACGCCAAATTGTTGTTTTGCCAGGGTGCCAAAAATCCTAGTTTCCGCCCTGTTTATATATGTATCCACACTTTCACAAGCCGTTTTTTAATCCTAGCAGACAACGTACCAGCATGCTGTTCCACTTTATACCACTAGGTGGCGATATAGGTAAACAAATGGTCAAAACTGAATATAGATTTGATGCTCGTGCTTTTGATAAAGTAACTTTGGAACCAGTAGTGTATATGATCACATGTACTTCAGCTGGTCTCTGTAGCAGTGATTCCAATCCTAAGACAGTAAAATGTGTATTAGACGCCCATGATTCCCAACATTCCTAATATGAAAATTTGGATAAACGTCACACCTGAATCCACCGAGACCGTATTCAATTTCCGGCGCATTGCTCTATGGGCATGATTGAGAGATGGACAGTATTGCACAGCCGGAAATGCAACAGGAGGTGACCGTAGGAAATAGACACCTCCAAGCTGCATCTGCGATCCGAGAGCAACATCCACAGAAGCCACCATGGATCACCATTGCAACCATCACACCCCCTAAAACAGCACATACTGGGGGCGTGGCCTCACAGGTATGAGGCCACACCCCTTCTGCATATTTTTTTTTTTGTAAGTGCCTCTGGCTATGGGCCCCACCACTTTCCATTTTTAGAATCTTTAGTAAATCCACCACCTACATATTTATCACCATCCAATCACAATCCACAAATAAATTGCGGTTTTGATGTGAAAATTTTGAATACATTCACAATGCGATATCTGCAAATATCACATGAATGTATTATAATTCGCATCCCAGAACAGAGCTTGCGGGAAAGCTCTGTCCCTGCGAATCCCCTATGCGCACTTCTTGGGTATTTTTTTTTGCAAAAAATACTCTGAGCAAGCACAGGCTCAATGCCCCTAGCACCCGGGGTTTGCTTCTGTGATCAGCCTGTGGGCCTGATTCAGCATGGATCGCTATTGCAAACGCGCATGCAGACCGGTCGATGGTGCGTACTGCGCATGCATGTCAGTGTGCATGTGTGAGGTAGCACTGCCATCACACTGCAATCACGCACGCAGAAAGAAAGCCATCGCAGAGTGAGCGACGGGATGTCAGCGTTAGGGGGTGGTGACGGGGGGTAGTCGGAGAAATGCCAGTCCATTTAAATGCCGTTCTATGGGCGTGCATAAATTAGCCACTGTGACGGCATACACAGCTTGAGTACTTATTGCGTGTGACGAGACTTGTAATTTCTGAGACGGGTCAGGGCCGCTGTAACTGTGCGTGACGGAGCAATGTTACTGATGTATACTCAGGTCTGCAAGGTATTACGGATGTGAGAAAGCGGTAGTGGGCGTCTCTATGCTGGCTGCGCGTTTGCAAACATTAGCATAATTTCGCAGCTGACCTGCGTGCATGATTGCAGCAACGATCGCAGTAGCAATCCGTGCTCAATCAGGCCCTATGTGTCTAACAGACCACAGGCTGATCACAGGGAAAATAAACAAGTTATATTAGAAAATAAATCAAATAAAACTTACCTGCACCCAGCGATCGGTGGGCTCCTTCTGTGACCCCCAGTCAGCTGATCTGTGCAGTCTGCTGAGATGCTAGCCAGTCATGTCATGCCAGTCCAACCTGTGCACCCTACGCTGTCAGCAAAATATCTATGGGATTAATGAGCTTTAGAAAGTACAAGAGGCCTCTTATTAACTGTAGTAACATCTAATTTAAATTGTACCCATCATCCTTGCACCATGTTAGCGCCCATCTTGTGGGATGAACCAATATTCCGCCCACCAATTAAATAGGAACTAAGCTGAATGCCGCTTCCACTGTGGTTGCACTTTGTGGCTCATGGCATCATTGCTAGTAGTTCCTAATCAATGGATACGCTGATTTGGTTTGGCCAACAAAATGGCCGCCGCATGGGTATAATAGGTCCATCATAGCGACTGACCTACATCTACATTACAAATCCCACATTTTATTTCAGTGGTGAGAACAGCCGTATATTTAGGGGGCCTCTAGTCAGGTTTAATTCTCACCTCACCCCATTTAAGCTGCATACACACGTAAAGATTTTCTGTCCAACCATCCAACTAGTTGATTGGTTGGAATGAAAATCTGGTAACGTATGACAGCAAATGACAATCAGCAATTTGCTCCCAAACGCCGGAAAATGGACAAAAACTGTTGTTTGAACAAATTATTTCGATCAAACATTTAACAAACTTGTCTGACGCCATTTTCATCTCTTTACTGGCATTTAGGAGCAAATTGCTCATCATCAGTTACTCCCATACCTTACCAGATTTTCATTCCAACCAATCAACTAGTTGGATGGTTGGACAGAAAATCTTTATGTGTGTACCCAGCTTAACTCCACGTACCAGGGGGTTTCACGGTTCCAAGCCTCCTGGTGAGCTGCAGGTTGCCCAATAGAGGAAGGGGTCAGTGCATGCATTGTGTGTAGGGCTTACACAGCAATGACGCCTTGATGCACAGGATTTGGAGTCTGATAAAAATTAAGTCTTATCTGAGCAAAACTGTTCTCTTCTTCCTGTGCATATTTAATGTGAAGATGTTGACTGACTTTTATTAAAACCCTGTGGGACATATGGTCAGCTGTCATTCATCTCATATCTCCCCGCCCACAGCGCTCGCTTTGACATGGCACCACAACATTTTAAGCAAATAATATCCTGTTACAAAAACAACATCTGTATCTTATGCCCGGGTTCATTTGTTATGGATTCCATTTGTTAGGAGATCTATAATAATCACCAAACTGCTCCAAGGCAGCGGCTTCATGTGTACACTTGTTCCAACCTGGCTGATGTTAACATTAGACAACACCCCGTGACCAGTGGATAATAACATTAGTTCGGAGCAATATTTCCACATAGTTTTCTTCTGAAAGGATAACTCCACAAATAAACTAAATGTTTTGGGTGTAGGTGAAATAATTAATATGTAAAATGAAAACAGAGTTATTCTGAAGGCTTCATTCCTCTGTAAGGGGGCATTTAGCAAGCAGTGAGAAGAACCTTTTTTAAAAAGTTGTTTGACACAGCTTCCTGCTATTTATCAAAAGGTTTATCTCAGGGAAGTCATTCATCTTTACTACTCACTCAGAAAGCAACTCACACCTACCGTACTCCCACCTATACAACCTAAAGTAATGTATCTTTACATGTAACCTACTCCCACCTATACAACCCACACTAATGTACACTCACACACCTACCCAACTCCCACCTATACTGTCTCACACTGGCACACCCTAACATCCACTGCCTACCTATATTACTCACATTAGTACACCCTCACACCTCCCCTACTCCCACCTATACTACTCACACTGCTACACCCTCACACCTCCCCTACTCCCACCTATACTACTCACACTGCTACACCCTCACACCTCCCCTACTCCCACCTATACTACTCACACTGCTACACCCTCACACCTCCCCTACTCCCACCTATACTACTCACACTGCTACACCCTCACACCTCTCCTACTCCCCCCTATACTACTCACACTGGTACACCCTCACACCTCCCCTACTCCCACCTATACTACTCACACTGCTACACCCTCACACCTCCCCTACTCCCACCTATACTACTCACACTGCTACACCCTCACACCTCTCCTACTCCCCCCTATACCACTCACACTGGTACACCCTCACACCTCCCCTACTCCCCCCTATACTACTCACACTGGTACACCCTCACACCTACCCTACTCCCCCTATACTACTCACACTGGTACACCCTCACACCTACCCTACTCCTACCTATATTACTCACACTGGTACACCCTCACACCTACCCTACTCCTACCTATACTACTCACACTGGTACACCCTCACACCTCCCCTACTCCCCCCTATACTACTCACACTGGTACACCCTCACACCTCCCCTACTCCCCCTATACTACTCACACTGGTACACCCTCACACCTACCCTACTCCTACCTATATTACTCACACTGGTACACCCTAACATCCACCGCCTACCTATATTACTCACATTAGTACACCCTCACACCTCCCCTACTCCCACCTATACTACTCACACTGCTACACCCTCACACCTCCCCTACTCCCACCTATAGTGTCTCACACTGGTACACCCTAACATCCACCCTCTACCTATACTACTCACACTACTACACCCTCACACCTCCCCTACTCCCACCTATACTACTCACACTAATACACCCTCACACCTCCCCTACTCCCACCTATACTACTCACACTGCTACACCCTCACACCTCCTCTACTCCCACCTATACTACTCACACTGCTACACCCTCACACCTCTCCTACTCCCCCCTATACTACTCACACTGGTACACCCTCACACCTCCCCTACTCCCACCTATACTACTCACACTGGTACACCCTCACACCTCCCCTACACCCACCTATACTACTCACACTGCTACACCCTCACACCTCCCCTACTCCCACCTATACTACTCACACTGCTACACCCTCACACCTCTCCTACTCCCCCCTATACCACTCACACTGGTACACCCTCACACCTCCCCTACTCCTACCTATACTACTCACACTGGTACACCCTCACACCTCCCCTACTCCCCCCTATACTACTCATACTGATACACCCTCACACCTACCCTACTCCCCCTATACTACTCACACTGGTACACCCTCACACCTACCCTACTCCTACCTATATTACTCACACTGATACACCCTCACACCTACCCTACTCCTACCTATACTACTCACACTGGTACACCCTCACACCTACCCTACTCCCACCTATAGTGTCTCACACTGCTACACCCTCACACCTACCCTACTCCCACCTATACTACTCACGCTGGTACACACTCACACCTACCCTTCTCCCACCTATACTACTCACACTGGTACACCCTCACACCTACCCTACTCCCACCTATACTACTCACACTGGTACACCCTCACACATCCCCTTCTCCCACCTATCCTACTCACACTGGTACACCCTCACACCTACCCTACTCCTACCTATACTGCTCACACTGGTACACCCTCACACCTACCCTACTCCTACCTATAGTGTCTCACACTGCTACACCCTCACACATCCCCTTCTCCCACCTATCCTACTCACACTGCTACACCCTCACACCTACCCTACTCCCACCTATACTACTCACACTGGTACACACTCACACCTACCCTACTCCCACCTATACTACTCACACTGGTACACCCTCACACCTACCTACCCCCACCTATACTACTCACACTGGTACACCCTCACACCTCCCCTACTCCCACCTATACTACTCACACTGGTACACCCTCACACCTCCCCTACTCCCACCTATACTACTCACACTGGTACACCCTCACACATCCCCTTCTCCCACCTATCCTACTCACACTGGTACACCCTCACACCTACCCTACTCCTACCTATACTACTCACACTGGTACACCCTCACACATCCCCTTCTCCCACCTATCCTACTCACACTGCTACACCCTCACGCCTACCCTACTCCCACCTATACTACTCACACTGGTACACACTCACACCTACCCTACTCCCACCTATACTACTCACACTGGTACACCCTCACACCTACCCTACTCCCACCTATACTACTCACACTGGTACACCCTCACACATCCCCTTCTCCCACCTATCCTACTCACACTGGTACACCCTCACACCTACCTACTCCCACCTATACTACTCACACTGGTACACCCTCACACCTCCCCTACTCCCACCTATACTACTCACACTGGTACACCCTCACACCTCCCCTACTCCCACCTATACTACTCACACTGGTACACCCTCACACATCCCCTTCTCCCACCTATACTACTCACACTGCTACACCCTCACACCTCCCCTACTCCCACCTATACTACTCACACTGCTACACCCTCACACCTCTCCTACTCCCCCCTATACTACTCACACTGGTACACCCTCACACATCCCCTTCTCCCACCTATCCTACTCACACTGGTACACCCTCACACCTACTCTACTCCTACCTATACTACTCACACTGGTACACCCTCACACCTACCCTACTCCTACCTATACTACTCACACTGGTACACCCTCACACCTACCCTACTCCCACCTATACTACTCACACTGGTACACCATCACACCTACCCTACTCCCACCTATACTACTCACACTGGTACACCATCACACCTCCTCTATTCCCACCTATACTACTCACACTGGTACACCCTCATAGAGCCATAACTAGACTTTTTGGTGCCCTGTGCCAGAGAGAGCATTGGCGCCCCCCCTCCCAATTTTTAACTAGGGACATAAGTGCACCTGAAAAAGGGCCATGGCTTCATGGGGAAGAGCTAGGGAAGAGATAGGAGAGGCCAGGAGATGCTGGGGATAAAAGAAGAGGAAGCTACAAGTGAGAATGATAATAAACAGAAACATCCTCACACCTCCCCTACTCCCACCTATACTACTCACACTGGTACAACCTCACCCCTACCCTACTCCCACCTAAAATACTCACACCTATACTACTCCCACCTAGCCTACTCCCACCTATATAACTCCCACTGGTACAACCACACACCTACAGTACTCGCATCTAGGTATCGGTATGAAATACCAACAGTCAGGATCCTGGCAGTCAGAATCCCGAGGGATAAAATACCGAAACTTGTTGGTCCGTATGCTAACCCTCCCCTTCTCCCTATGCGAACTCTCCCTCTTTGGTGCCTAACCCTAACCCCCGCCCTAGTGCCGACACCTAACCTCCCCCTCCCCGCACCCTAAACCTAACCCTCCCCCCTTAGTGCTTAGCCCCTAAACCTAACCCTACCCCAAACCCCGCTACTTACCTTCGGCATCCCGGCAGTGGGGATGCTGGTGCCGGGATTCTGACAGGCATCAGTATTCCGGCACCGGTAATGTAAGTGTCGGCATCCCAACCACCGGGATTCCGAACGCATCCCCTCATCTATACTAACACTGGTGCACCCTCACACCTACCCAGCCAAAAGTAATGGGATTGATGCCTTGTATTGTATAGGACCCCTCTAGCCCAGCGAAGTGCAGCAACTCGATGTGGCATCGATTCCGCAAGTGAAGAAGAACTCTGGAGAGATGTTTACCCATGCTGTCTGGATAGCTTCCCACAGCTCCCTGATATTTGTAGATGCAGGATCTTGGGTGCGAATGGACCTCTCCACCACGTCCCATAAATGCTTGCTTGGGTTCATGTCAGGTGAACGTGATGGGCACACAATTCGTCTGAGCTTTCCAGTATGCTCCTCAATTTTGGACAACTTTGGAGTGATGACACAGTGCATTATCCTGCTGGAATATTCCATTGTTGTGGGGGATACATGAAGTCCATGAAGGGCTGCAAATGGTCATCAACAATGCAACTTAGCAGTTACCGGTCATGACATCTTCAGGCAGACCAACGGACCGACCTCATGCCACGTGAGCACACCCAACACCATACAACTTTAAGGAACGAAACACCAAGCCACACAGTGCCTTATTGACAACTGGGGTTCATAGACTCATGGGGTCTGTACCACACCCGAACCCTACCATCAGCTTGAAATCACTGGAACCATTACTCATCAGACCATGTCATATGTTGTCAGACTTTCACGTTCCATTTAGCAATATCATGAGTCCAAGTGAGGCACTGTGTCCAGTATTGTAGTGTTAACAGGGGAACTCTGGTGGGTCTTCTGCTCCCATATCCCATGGAAGCTAAATAATGCTGCACCGACCTGCTGTATATTCGTCTGGTACCTTCTGTATTGAATGTGGATGTGATTTGAGCCAGTGTCGCTTGTCTGTTACCATGGAAAAATCTGGCCAGATGATCATTAAACACCAGTGGTTGGTCACTGCACTGTACTCGGTGGGTGGTAAAGCCTTCCATGAGGTATTACCGGTATATATGTGACACCATAGATCAAAGAATGTTTAATGTCCTCACAACTTCAGATAATATAGTCCCATCCATCAAACATCTACTGGATTTTCAATTAATTTGATAGTCATAGGGTCACATTTGGCTAACTTGGTGAACCATTCCTTATTGCATCTGAAATGCCTTGTTGCACCTGAATCGATACACTAGTAATCCTTTTGGCGGCTATCTGTAACAGTCAGGGCTGCCTCATCTCTACTGAGCACCACGGAAGAGATGGATGGTACATAGCTCACAGTGGGGCTGATTCTGAATTGGCTGTGGTTGTGTGAAGCCACACTTCCCAGTTTTTACATCAACCGCCATAACTGTCATCATTAGGATCAGCAATTGCACTTGCCCCCATGCTGGAAGCAAGAGATAAATTGGAAACAGGCATCTCTTCCCGTACGCATGGCTCAGAATCGCACGGACCTCTAGGTACACGCTCACAGCACTCCAACGATGTTTCCATGAGACAGATCGCTTGTGTGTTGCCGCCCAGTTTCCGCTCAGTTCAAGCAAAGTGAGATCCTTCACAGATTCACCAGACTTGGAATCGATGATGGATACAAAATTAAAAAAATGCATAAAGTCGCTTTTGCTTATACACAGTATTGTAACTTCCCTTATTTGCCTGCATTATTGAATGTATGCCCTGACTCAGAATCAGCACCAGTAAGAGCAGAGTGTCCAACATTACTGTATCTGAATTTAATCAGTTCCCGTTAGCTGTTTGAGGGGGGAATTTTCCTCTTTGAACTTGAAGTTAATAGTCACAACTCAGGAACGAGGAGTTGAGTTTTGGAGACATTTGGCTAGAAGACAGCTGGGCAGCATCCTGCCGTGCGCTCTCAGCCTTACTCAGCAGTGGACGGACATACTTAACCTATTATGCACGGGCTTCACAAGATGCAAGTCAGGTCAATGTGGCACTAAAAGGAATGCTAATGAAATGCAATGTACAGAATGTAACAAAGTGCTTTATTAAAGCTCCCTCTGAGAAAGTTGACGTCTGTAAATAATTTGAAGAAAATCAGAAAAAATATTTTAACTAAAAAAAAAAAGAATTGCAACAGAGGATAATTTCTTGGCTCGTTTATCCCTTTAATTTAATGGTAAACGGTTTATAGCGAGACTGAGATTAGGGCTCCAATGTGTCTGGATTCCCTCAGGATAGCCGAGGTTAGGATTCTAGTGATGAGCATGGACTATAATATTTACGCTCTGGCTGGTACTTTTACATTTGCCCATTTTGCGCCGGAGCTTGAAAATAGGCGTCTCAACGCTTGTACACTTCATTGCACCGTCCCGCACAAAGAGAAGACTGAGATTAGCATTTATTCCCAAAACCGCTATTGCAAGAGAGGCTGAGAACGTGGATGAATTACCAGCTGTCTCTGAATTGGGTCACTCAAGTTTTTATCTT
Source organism: Taudactylus pleione (assembly GCA_031769625.1). Taxonomy (NCBI): domain Eukaryota; kingdom Metazoa; phylum Chordata; class Amphibia; order Anura; family Myobatrachidae; genus Taudactylus; species Taudactylus pleione. Next base: position 379,644 of record JAUIMM010001621.1, read on the forward strand.
GCGTTAAACCAGCGGCTGCAACTTTTTCTATTCAATTGGAAATCCAAACAAAGTTAATGCAGGTTCTAGTAATAAAATATGTTAAAAAAAGCAGAAAAATGGGTGTAATGATGTGGGACATGTATGTTGGGCATTGTATGGGTGGGAATGGGTGTAATGATGTGGGACATGTATGCTGGGCATTGTATGGGTGGGAATGGGTGTAATAATGTGGGACATGTATGTTGGGCATTGTATGGGTGGGACTGGGTGTAATGATGTGGGACTTGTATGTTGGGCGTTGTATGGGTGGGAATGGGTGTAATGATGTGGGACATGTATGTTGGGCATTGTATGGGTGGGAATGGGTGTAATAATGTGGGACATGTATGTTGGGCATTGTATGGGTGGGAATGGGTGTAATGATGTGGGACATGTATGTTGGGCGTTGTATGGGTGGGAATGGGTGTAATGATGTGGGACATGTATGTTGGGCGTTGTAATGGTGGGAAATGGGTGTAATGATGTGGGACATGCATGTTGACATTGTATGGGTGGGAATGGGTGTAATGATGTGGGACATGTATGCTGGGCATTGTGTGGGTGGGAAATCGGTGTAATAATGTGGGACATGTATGTTGGACGTTGTATGGGTGAAAATTGGTGTAATGATGTGGGACATGTATGTTGGGCGTTGTATGGGTGAAAATTGGTGTAATGATGTGGGACATGTATGTTGGGCGTTGTATGGGTGGGAATGGGTGTAATGATGTGGGACATGTATGTTGGGCGTTGTATGGATGGGAATGGGTGTAATGATGTGGGACATGTATGTTGGGCATTGTATGGGTGGGAATGGGTGTAATGATGTGGGAGATGTATGTTGGGCATTGTAATGGTGGGAAATTGGTGTAATGATGTGGGACATGTATGCTGGGCATTGCATGGGTGGGAATGGGTGTAATGATGTGGGACATGTATGTTGGGCATTGTATGGGTGGGAATGGGTGTAATAATGTGGGACATGTATGTTGGGCGTTGTATGGGTGGGACTGGGTGTAATGATGTGGGACTTGTATGTTGGGCATTGTATGGGTGGGAATGGGTGTAATGATGACGGACATGTATGTTGGACATTGTATGGGTGGGAATGGGTGTAATGATGTGGGACATGTATGTTGGGCATTGTATGGGTGGGAATGGGTGTAATGATGTGGGACATGTATGTTGGGCGTTGTAATGGTGGGAAATGGGTGTAATGATGTGGGACATGCATGTTGGACATTGTATGGGTGGGAATGGGTGTAATGATGACGGACATGTGTGCTGGGCATTGTATGGATGGGAATGGGTGTAATGATGTGGGGCATGTATGTTGGGCATTGTATGGGTAGGAATGGGTGTAATGATGTGGGACATGTATGTTGGGCATTGTATGGGTGGGAATGGGTTTAATGATGTGGGACATGTATATTGGGCATTGTATGGGTGGGAATGGGTGTAATCATATGGGACATGTATGTTGGGCGTTGTATGAGTGGGAATGGGTGTAATGATGTGGGACATGTATGTTGGGCATTGTATGGGTGGGAATGGGTGTAATGATGTGGGACATGTATGTTGGGCGTTGTAAAGGTGGGAAATGGGTGTAATGATGTGGGACATGCATGCTGGACATTGTATGGGTGGGAATGGGTGTAATGATGACGGACATGTGTGTTGGGCATTGTATGGATGGGAATGGGTGTAATGATGTGGGGCATGTATGTTGGGCATTGTATGGGTGTAATGATGTGGGACATGTATGTTGGGCATTGTATGGGTGGGAATGGGTTTAATGATGTGGGACATGTATATTGGGCATTGTATGGGTGGGAATGGGTGTAATGATATGGGACATGTATGTTGGGCGTTGTATGAGTGGGAATGGGTGTAATGATGTGGGACATGTATGTTGGGCGTTGTATGGGTGGGAATGGGTGTAATGATGTGGGACATGTATGGGTGGGAATGGGTGTAATGATGTGGGATATGTATGTTGGGCGTTGTATGGGTGTAATGATGTGGGACATTTATGTTGGGCATTGTATGGGTGGGAATGGGTGTAATGATGTGGGACATTTATGTTGGACATTGTATGGGTGGGAATGGGTGTAATGATGTGGACATGTATGGTGATGTGTTGTATTGATGGGAAATGGTGACATATTGGATTGAGTGTGTGGCCTGGTCATGTAGTTTGGGGGGCAGTGATGTACATTGAGGTGATAACTGGGAGAACGAATTTACCATCCATGATGGCGATTGACATTTTATTTAGACACAAGTGCATTGCGAGTTGGGGCTAATTATGATGCTGGGGGGACTTTTCATTCAACCCACAATTGTGTTAATGACATTTCATAAAATGGGTTTTCCACATTCAGACATCTTTTATTTAGTGGCCTGTTAACTTTAACTTGTGTCTTTTGTCAAAGCATTTATATGATCAGGACAGAGCTGTTTCCCTTTGTACTGTACCTCCTAGGTATGGGTAGCACCCCAGCCCTCTCTCATTCAGTGCCATGACCCAGTGCTACCTGACATCAGAGGGTTAAGAACCACTACTGAGACTATGGACAACTGATTTACAGTTACACAAACTCTCCGGGGTTTCTGGAGCTGTTCAGTGGCTGCGTTCTACTTAACCACAACCTAAAGGAGCTACTGCACATCTGTTATCAGTTTTCTGAAAGGACAAGAAAGGGGGAAAGAATATTTTAACCAATAAAAAGCCAAATCAATTTTCCAAGACTTCAACCCTACGAAAAAAAATAATAATTTTGTGAGTGGAACTGAAGCGGCGGTTCCTAATGAGCACCTGGGTATTAGGTGTGAAGTATTACAGAGTAATATCTGTGCTAGCCGGTCACAGGTCAGTGTCTGATCCAGCAACCAGGGGATTTGCGTCTGGCGGCACCTCGTTATATCCAGTCCTACAGAATCATTCTCCGTTACACTTTATTTTACCTTCAGGTAGGAAGAAGCTGAGTGGAATTTCCATTCATATATTGCGGATGTAACGGTGAGTGTGACCGAGTTCCATAAACACTAGTGGGGTAGTTACAATGGCTGAGGCCCTAATGTAAAGCGGTACCAGATAAGGGCGCCGGACTCTGTCCTACAGTGTGCTGGTTCCCTGCATTGCTCATGCTTCAGATTACCATTTTTAGGCTTTTATTGCACACACACATACACACACACACACTTACACACACATATACATATACACACAAACATACACACATACATATGCATAAGCATCACACACACTTACACACACACATACATACACACACACATATACATACACATACATACACACACACACACACACAAGCACACACACATACATACATACACACACATACATATGCATAAGCATCACACACATACATACATACACATATACATACATATACATACACACACATATACATACATACACACACACACATATACATACACACACACATATACACCAGGGTTGCCTACCTTTAACATTCTCTTCCCGGGAGAAGCCCGGGTAAGAGATGTAGCAGAGGGCCGACGGGGGCGGGGCTTGACGATTCGCATCATTAAGCCCCGCCCCCTCACGGTAAAATTGCCACGATTGGGCACAATTTACATAGGGGGCGAGGCCAAATGTTGCGATTCATGCAGAATCACAGCTTAAGCCCCGCCCCCTTCACGGAGACCCGCGATTGCCGCGGGTATTCTCCTAATTCTGCTCACTTCACTAGGAAGTGGGCAGAATGCGGGAGAAATGCCTACCCTTCCGGGGGTGTGGGGGGTTACCCGAAAAATCGGGAGCCTCCCGCGAAAACCGGGCGGGTAGGCATGTATGATATATACACACACACACACACACACCAATGAGAGGTCAGATTCCTTACGTTTAAGTTGTTCAAAATAACAAATAAAAAAAGTACTATTTTAAAAGGGGTTTGGACTTATTATCATAGTGATAGATCTGATTATTTAGTATAACGTGGAAAGGTCACTTATTTCCATTCATTGGCATTTATTAGGAATAATGGGTTTGTAGCCTCCGGGCCTGATTCAGCAATGGGGTGTGGATTGGAAGATCTACAGTAAAAAAGTTGACAATGTCTAGATCAGGCGTCAAACTGAAAATGCCAACCGGGCAGAATATTCAAGGTCTTAAGAGTGTGTGGGCCTCAACAAAAAAACAAGTCTTATATGCAATTGTTAAAGGTTTATTATTAATAAAAACCAATGCAGTGCCCCCTGTAGTAGTGCCCCTTATGCAATGCCCCCTGAATTTGTGCCCATTATGCAATGCCCCTTATGCAGTGCCCTAGTAGTGCAGGTGCAGACTCCTCTCATCACGAGTGATGTCATGACGTCACCTGCGCACTGCATCACTGGGAGCTCCGATTGTTCCAGGGGTGTGAGCCGCATAAAATGTTTATTCGGGCCGCATGTTTGACATGCCTGGTCTAGATAGATACCAGATGTTAGACAATCAATAGGTCGACAGGGACAAAATGTCGACGACATGTAAGAAGGTCGGCAGGTGTAAGTGGTCGACAGGGTCAAAAGGTTAACACTAAAAAAGGTCAACACAAAAAAATGGTCGACACATTTTTTTAGAAACACAGAATTTGATGGCAGATAAGAACCACTTGGCCCATCTAGTCTAACCCTAATCTTCACCTAACCCTCCCCTTGGAACCTAACGTTAACATTCCCTTCTAGTGCCTAACACTAACCGTCAGGGTAGGTGCCTGACCGTAACCATCCCTTCTATGCCTAACCCTCCGATAAGTGCCTAACCCTTCCTCCTGGTGCCTGACCCTCCCTCCTGGTGCCTAACCCTAACCCTCCCTCCTGGTGCCTAACCCTAACCGTCCCTTCTAGTGCCTAACCCTAACCCTCCGGTCAGTGCCTAACCCTAACCTCCCTCCTGGTGCCTAACCCTAACCCTCCTGGTGCCTAACCCTCCCTCCTGGTGCATAACCCTAACCGTCCCTTCTAGTGCCTAACCCTAACCCTCCCTCTTGGTGCCTAACACCAACCATCTTGGTAAGTGCCTAACCCTCCGCGGTAAAAGCCTAACCCTCCCTTCTGGTGCCTAACCCTAACCATCTGGGTAAGTGCCTAACTTTCTGTTAAGTGCCTAACCCACCCTCCTGGTGCCTACCTCTAACCGTCTGTATAAGTGCCTAACCCTAACCCTCCGGTAAGTGCCTAACCCTCCGATAAGTGCCTAACCCTCCGGTAAGTGCCTAACCCTCCCTCCTGGTGCCTAACTCTAACCATCTGTATAAGTGCCTAACCCTAACCCTCCGATAAGTGCTTAACCCTAAAAAAAATGTGTTGACCATTTTTGTGTTGACCAATTTCTGTATCAATCTTTTTTTTGACCCTGTCGACCATTTGTATCTGTCGACTGTTGATCTTTAGTGTGTAGACCTATTGACTGTCTAACATCTGGTGTCTATCTATACATTATTGACCTTTTTCCTGTAGATCTATAGACCGGATCCCTAGCAATGGGCGCTAATGCCGTCGCAGCTGCAAATTTGTACGCAGCATCTGTGCGAAGCTGGGAAAATGTCGCATTGAGACGGCCACCAGCGGCTTCACAAATCAAAGTACAAAGATGCAGCTCGGTCACAGATCAGTCGATTAACGTCCTTCTAAGTAACACTATGGTCAGGCAGAACGGGCGCAGGAACTCAGATGCTGGAGTAATTTTTACTCCGTACAGGATCGTAGTCGCAGACTGAGACATGCTATGAAAATGGTCATGACATGCCTGCACTTACGTCACGACCCCCCGCTGCCGTCCACTGGAGGTTTAATTTAGAAACCACTTCAAAACCACCACCAAACCCCCGGGGTATAGAATAGAATAGAAACCGCCACCAAGCCGCCAGGGTTTAGAATAGAATAGAAACCGCTGTCAAACCGCCACTTAGTAAATATTGCCCGAACCCTTTAGGGGTAAGCCAAATACAGTATATGAAGGGCAAAATTTACTAAGCGGTGGTTTGACGGCGGTTTCTATTCTATTCTAAACCCCGTTGGTCTGGTGGCGGGTTCTATTCTGTTCTAAACCCCGGGGGTTTGGTGGCGGTTTTGTAGCAGTTTCTAAATGACAGCCCTGTTCTTCTATCATATTCTAAAATGTGTTTTGACAGCGGTTTGGAGGCGGTTTTGCTATCTGCAGATTTACTAAGGCCAAAACCGCTGCAGAACTGCCATCAAAACACATTTTAGAATAGAATAAAACAGGGCCGTCATTTAGAAACCGCTGCAAAACCGCCACCCAACCCCCGGGGTTTAGAACAGAATAGAACCCGCCACGAAACCGCCGGGGTTTAGAATAGAGTAGAACCCGCTGTCAAACCGCCGCTTAGTAAATTTTGCCCGAAGTGTTTTATGTTAATGTGGTGTTGATAGAGAAATGGTCAAAGTTTCTCCGTCACACATGGAATAAGTCGGCTGAACATTCGCACCGATCCTCTGTAGAAGTTGGGTTCCTTATGTCTCCACAGTCATCTGCGCACATGCCTCAGCGACTGTCCTGGCACGGTGGTAAGTTACTACTATACATTGTCACCGAGACCGATGAGGGGGCCTGATTCAGGGTTGTACGCTAAGGCAAGCACATTGGTGAATTTTACCTCTTAGCAATTGCTAAAATACGCTAATGCATCAGCCGGCGGAATCTGTACTGAGACGCCCACCGGAGTCCTCGCAGCTGACCGGAAACTGTGTACACAGACGACAGCATCGGACGCAGATCCTGAAAACATCGACTCCTCGAGTGAGGCTATGGTCACTCAGGATGGGCGAGGTAACTGCGATGCTGGAGGTTCGTTCTCTGCGTGCGCCATTGCAGCCGCTGGTTAGTACACGGCCAGGAAATGGCCCCAACGCACCTGCGTTTTCCCAGAACTCCCCGTAACCACCCACAAAACGGTCTCGTCCTGTCAATCAATTGCGAGTGAATCCTCACAGCAAACTCGATCGTAATTAATTCGGCTGCAGACCGCCGATAATTGCCCAACTGCCAAAAAATCAGCATAGCGTCCAACTCTGAATCAGCCTCAGTAACGCTCAGCTACCCCCCCAATATTTGTTTTAAAATTATACAGTTACCATTATATAATACAGATTGTATTAAAGAGGCTCCAGTGTTTATGGGTAATAGTCCTTTACTGGTTTTGTTATACAGCTTTAATATGTACGTACTGCTGAGTTCTCATGTCTGTCTACCAGGTTATTTCAATTAACACTTTGTTAAATTATAATAAAGATTTGTTATTCCCTGTACCCATAGTGGTGGCTGCCATTTTGCGATCTGTAGCAATATTCATGAGAACGCATCCACGCAGAACAAATGACATCACTGAGACCTGTAGTGCACCGCTGATGTCACTGGTTTCTACTGAATTCATAGGCTGCATTCACGGTAATGTCGTCAGTCCCTTGCGAATTCCGGTTTATTGAATAAGTGATCGGTTCCGGTGAGCGGCATCTTTTACATAAAATGGGACAACGGATGTGGTACTTATGATAGACATGTTTCCATTAGATTGCGGCTTCAAAGGGAAATAGTACCCCATTTATACATTTGGTTACAGTAAAACATATGGATCCAATTTATTTTTGCAGAGAGCGCACGTTGTATCCTGTGTTTTTTTAAATTATCATTAAATCCTGGCAGAGGGGAGAGCGATAAATGGAGTCTGTAAAAAATAATTGTGCATCAGAACAAAAGCGATCTCAGAAAAGCGTGATATCCGGTGGACAGCGCTAAACTGCAATTGTTATTCACATTGCTCGTGTTTTGGCCCTGGGCGGGTTATTATTGATGCCTTTGATTTCTGGGACCCTCTGTATAAGACGTTAGCGGCCGGAGTAGGAGGTAACATGGACGCTTCGTTGTCATTTGGGGCTGCAGGCTGCAAAATGAATGCATGAAATTAGAGCGTAACATATATAGCTGCAGATAGCGTCAGGGAATAACCATTGCATAGTGCTCTGCGCGTGGAGAAAGTAATTCTGAAAAAAGACATATGTACGGTAAAGCAACATATAAGTGCTTGTTATTAGGGTCTCCTAATTAGAAGGTCAGTATGATTGCGGGTGGTGCCGGCTGATTGGTCTCAGCAGTCTGGTACCTGATCCCTTCTACAAATGTAAGCAGGAACCCCGGTGTCTTTGCATCCCTGGTAATTAGGAAGTCGACTGAGATTGCACTAGTCAGCGCTGTTTAGGCTCTATGGGAGCGGGCAGTGAGGCCAAATCCCAATCAGTCAGTGAATCTGCAGACTAGACGCGTTTCGCCCACATCTGTGTTCCATTCCAAGCTAAAATGGTCTGCGTTCAGGTATTGCGCACCCTGCTGTCACCCTGATACTCAGCTAATAATACCCAGTACTAGAAAGCTATACCCAAATAAAGAGGCCCAGAGTATATGGTCGACAGGACTTTATAAGGATGTCTCACACCTCATGCACCACTTCTACCATGGCCCATACTGTGTGGAGTTTGTATGTTCTCCCATTGCTGTATGAATGCTTCGGTTTCCTCCCACAATCCAAAAATATACTGGTAGGTTAATTAGCTCCTGACACAAATGTACCCTAAATTGTATGTGACAGGGAACATAGGGCCTGATTCAGAGCCGGACGCTCTGAATCAAGGTGGGTTTTTTTTTTGGTGCAACCTCCTGGACGCTCGCATAGCTTATGCGAGCATCTATGATGATGGTCGCGATGGTCAAGACCATCGCGACCATCGGGCTTGCGACGAGACCCTGCTGTAGGGTCTCGCTGCCGCAAGCCCTGGAGTGATTTTGGCTCTACCAGAGCCAAAATCACTCCCACTGACATCACTAGTGGGAACGCCTCCGTCTGGGCAGCCACGCCCCGGCACGCCCACCAAAGGGGGCGTGCTGTCACTCACCATCAACAGCACGACCCCCTTTGGTGCGAGACCCGGAGCGACGGCTTCCCCGTTGCTCGCCGGGTCTCGCACATGTGCACGACGGAGCGGCCTCCGTCATGCGCATGAGCATTTGGGTACCATCGACCCGCTTGCGAGCGTCCTGTGCTCGCGAGCGGGTCTGAATGAGAGCCATAGTTTGTAAGCTCCACTGGGGCAGGCCAAATATTCTCTGTACAGTGCTGCGGAATAGGAGTGCGCTGTATATAAATACTGTAACTACTAATGAGTAATAATGTTACATTCATTCCGACATTTTGGCCCTTCACCGTTTTATAAATGATGAAATTGTGTTTCCCGCTGACTTTTTTCATGTTAGCATTTGCCTAGTATTTATTATGGCACTTTATAAAGAGAGAGCTTTAATATTGTGTTAAATAACATTTTATTTACTGCGCGTTTGAACCCTCATTAAGGTCTTGGCAAAGGTTAGATGAAATGACTGCACTGTCCGTTTACTGACTTCACTGAGAGAAAAGAATATTATATTCAGTAAATGATTTCTTACAGCTGGGAACGTTGGGAATAGGTGCTGGGAAAACATGTTATTTTGCCCTAGCAAAATGTTTGTGCACCTCTCTTGGAAATCCTTCAGAAAACCTCAGTGATTTAATGTTGTGATGTTGCTGGTTTCCCTGTGGACACAACATGGCCTCCCACGTCGAGCTCTGTGTAAAGTAACGTTACCGAGCTCTTTCCAGCTTAATTGTCACTAACTGACACCCCCTGCCAGGTGGGAGATTTCACTGTTTCAATTAATGTTCTGAGGTTTTGTGTTTGTGTAAATGACTTAACACATTGTATACGGAAATCCTTTCCAAACAGTACCTGCATTATTCATTTAGACTGAGGAATGGAAATATAGGGCCTGATTCAGACCCACTCGCGAGCGGCTGTCCGCTCGCAAATGGGTCGATGTTATGCACTGAGCATGCGCACGACGGAGGGAGCTCCGTCATGCGCATGCGCCAGACGCGACGAGCGAAGGAAAGTCCTTCGCTCGTTGTGTCCGATCAAAGGGGGCGTGCTGTCAATGTTGATTGACAGCACGCCCCCTTTGGTGGGCGTGCCGGGGGCGTGCCTCCCTTACGGGGGCGTTCCCACGGGAACGCCTCCCGTCAGAAGCCGGCCCACTGACATCACTAGTGATGTCAGTGGGAGTGATTTTGGCTCTGATAGAGCCAAAATCACTCCGGAGCTTGCGGTTGAAAACCTCAACCGCAGGCTCCGGCTCGCAATTTCGATGGTCGCGATGGTCTCGACCATCGCGGCCATCAAAAAGCACGCTCGTATAGCCTGTGGGTGGTGACCCACAGCTATACGAGCGTCCAGGAGGAAGCTCCATAAAAATGGAGCCCGGCCCTCATTCAGAGCGTGCGCTCTGCTCAGAGCGTACGGCTCTGAATGAGGGCCATACTCTATTAAAAGCCAAAAAAAAGACTTGTCTTCCAGGGGGAGATGTATCGAGCCTTGGTGACAGATACAGTTGAGACGTTCCTCATAGCAACCAATCATCTTCTAACTGTCAAATATCTAGCTCAGTCTATAAAATGACAGTTAGAAGCTGATTGGTGCAATGTGTAACTACTCCACTTTATCCCTCTCAAAGGTTTGATACATCTCCCCCTCCGTACGGAGACTAGTTGATAGCAGGGAACCGACAAAATTCAAGTCACATCCATAATCACTCGAAAAAACACCTGTTTTCGGGGGTTTAACTCAAATACTTAGTATCCCCCGAATGTATGAAGGAGAGACCGCAGCAGGTATCTCTGATACCTGCTGCGATCCCTCCATTGCCGCCGGCAGCCGCCTCCCCCATAGGTTTCTATGGGGGATGCGATGCTGCCAAATGTATCAATATCGGGAATGCTTCGCATTCCCGATATTGACCCCAGCAGCTAACGCCATCTGCAGATAGTGTTAGCCGCTGTGTCCTATGGGCACTTACCGCATTTGAGCCGGCGGAGGGATCTTCCAGATCCCTCCGCCGGCAGTGGGCGCCGCTCATGTGCAGTCCGCGGGAGTGCGCATGCGTAGCAGCCCGGAATGAGCTCCGGCCACATCGCAGGGACGGGCTCTTTTCGGAGCCCGTCTCCGTGCATGTGCCGGGTCATACATTCGGCCGGTATGATCGCATTTTGCAATGCGATCATGGGCGATACTGCATGCCCTGATCGCATTGCAAACTGCGATCCTTAATAAATGGGCCCGATGGTGTTTTTTTTCCTTTCCAAAGCCACATTGCAGCATAAAATATGATGATACAAGGGAGTACTGCCATTTCTTTAGTCGAAATGTGACTCATTACCTAAGTGCCATGTATATCTCGCAACAGGGTGATGCCCGCGAGCCATTAAACAACACACGTAGACTTGGGTTCCTTCAGTGGTTATACATTGCTGCTGGGATGCCGCATATTATGTTATGTTCAAATGAATGATTTTAACTATGCCTTGTATGATACCTGGGATCAGGGGTTAAAGTGGGCAGGAACGGGGTGGAATTGAGTTCCGTCATCTCTAATGGTAGGTGGGTGGTACTAGTTCCACCTCCACCAAGTCCCTGCACAGAAGTCCCATAGACAGAGAGCCACTCACTGGGCACGATTCTATTCAACGTGATGTAAATAGCGCCGGGAGTTAGCTCCTGGAGCTATTCAATACACTGCGCTGCCAAGTCCGACTAATGATTTCTTCTTTCATCCCTCCGGGGATGAGAGAAGAAATCCGACAAAAGTCCCGGCGCGAGGCTGTTTTCTGCCCTTTGCGCCTGGAAAACAACCTCGCGCCGGGAAGTTAGGTCGGGGAATGCCCGTTATCGCGCCTAAACACCCTGTTAAAGGCGCGAGAACTAGCCTTCCCCGACCTAACATCGTGATGAATTGAATAGCTCCGGGAGCTATCTCCCGGCGCTATTTACATAGCGCTGAATTGAATCGTCCCCTCTGTCTGCCTAGGGAGGCTCAATTTCTTCAGAGGTCCCTTATTTCAGAGAAACCAGCATATAGGTAAGGAAAGAATGAAGCAAAGACAATACATAGGGGTTGAAAAAAAAAATTGGGCATCCAAGTGACATAGACTAGTTTGTGGGGACCTCATAAAAAAAAAATCAGAGGCACGGCAGAAAAATAACACTGATGACATAGGGCTATGCGCTCGCAAATGGGTCCGATGGTGGGGCATTGCGCACGCGCGTGCGCGAGCCCCAGAGCAAGTGATAAATTCACTCGCTCCGGGGCTCGTTACAAACGGGGCGACTGTCGATGTTGATCCACAGCTCGCCCCATTTTGTAGGCGGGAAGGGGGGGGTGGCTGGTCAAACGGAGGCGTTGCTGAAAGAACGCCTACAGTTTGTGGGCGGCCCTACTGACATCACCAGTGATGTCAGTAGTGAGCTTCGGGCTCTATTAGAGCCAGAAGCTCACTAGGGCTTGCGGCAGATGAGACCCTACCACAAGGGTCTCGTCGCAAGCCCGATGGTCGCGATGGCAGCGACCATCGCGACCATCACCTGGCCACTAGCAAAAGCTGTGGGTGGTGACCCACAGCTTAGTGTGCGGCCAGGAGGCCGTTTTTTAAAGAAAAAAAGCGGCCGTCCTGATTCAGAGTGAGCGCTCGCTTTTTGCGAGTGGCTCTGAATCAGGTCCATAGTACCTAGGCGGCCCCCAGCCATTCACTTTACCATTTCCTATACACAACAGTGCGTTTGTGTATGTGTGTGTGTAAAGAACAGTTTTCACACTTGTTTTGGCCTGTCAGACTAGCGTGGCGGTGGGGGGGTGGGGAGTAGGTGGTGAGAGAAATGAGTTCCACCACATCTACAGGTCCACTTTAAGCCCTGCCTGGGATGAAATACAATGAATACTCGGTGTGCTAGATCTTCGCACAGGTTTAGTATTACCTGATTGAGGGGGGCGAAGGGGGATCTACTCTCACTCCAACCCTCTGTCTTCAGCGGTGATGTCACCACCTCTACAACATAGCAGAGAGGCAAGGCTTTCCCACCCCCAGACACCATCATTCACAACTGATATTGCAAAAGGATTCTTTATTTATTTTGACCCATAAAGGTTATATTTAATCAAGATAAACAGGTCTATCGCCTGGGGACTCCTTCAGGATGGCCAACAATGCAGATAAATATATTTTTTATTTTTTTAAGGTTGTTTTATTTTATTTTCACTTACCTAGGTGGTATAATTATAACAAGGTTTGCATAAATAACAAGCAAAACAAACGTGTCCAGTGAAGCTGAAATAAAATACTATCATGTGCACTAAAGTAGATAAGGTAATGTTGCTCCATACGTTTAATGGATTTTTTTTAATTTTTTTAGATCATTAGTAATATTTACTGCAGCATTATACTATGCAGCAATCATTTAAAATATCAATTCACAAATATTACATTCACGGGAGTTCTTTTACTCTTAGTGTAATTCCGCCTTCTCCTTGCCCTAGGCACTTTGATAAATAATCTCCATTAAATAACTGTCCTGGTCACTAAAAACAGTTTTATTCCTAAACATATCTTGTATGTTGGCAGCCCGGGTTGCTGGTTGGTGGTTTTCGTGTGCACACTGTGGGCCTGATTCAGAGCCGGACGCTATTTGCGAACGGTCGTTCAGAAAAAGGGGCCGGCTATTTAAATTGAGCGCTTGCTCTTTGCGGTCTGTTGACGCCTCTATGTCTGAGCGAGCGAACGAAAACATGCGCTCGCTATTTTGTAAAGATGCCCCCTGGCCGTTCGCATCATACGTCATCTCCGCTATTTATTAGATTAATCGAGTACATCGAAAGGCATCTGAACTGCTCGCAGTGCTTGTGGTAGTTTTTACTTCCCGCAATCACTGCGAGCAGTTCAGGCTAAAAGACAACCAAGTGACGTGGTCGATGACGCTGCTTTGTTAATTATGCACACCCATTAAACGCCCGTTTTGACCGTTTGGCACGCCTGCGTTCAGATCTCCACTCCCCGTTTTCAAGCACCTTCCCCTGTTACCACCCACAAACGCCTCATTCTGTCACTCAAATTAGCAGGCCCTCGCTATTTGGCGAGCACACAATTTCCGACCGCATTGACTGGTTGGCGCATGCGCATTATGACCCATACGCATGCGCAGATGTGCGAACATCGCTTGGAGCGAACTAGCGGCCGCTTACGAGCGGCTCTGAATCAGGCCCTGGGGACCAAAGTGTGCTGTGTTGGAAACAATGGACCTCATTCTGAGGCGCTCGCAAAATGCGAGCGCTCACTCTGAATGAGGGCAGCCTCATCACTAAAAAGAGCCGGCCTCCTGGCCGTTCGCTAAGCTGTGAGTGACCACCCACAGCTTTAGCGAGCGGCCAGGTTGATGGTCGTGATGGTCAAGACCATCGCAACCATCGGGCTTGCGACGAGACCCTTGTGGTAGGGTCTCGTCTGCCGCAAGCCCCACAGAGCTTCTAATAAAGCTGGAAGCTCTCCCACTTACATCACTGGTGATGTCAGTGGGGCTGCCCACAAACGGCAGGTGTTCGTTTGGGAACGCCTCCATTTGTGAAGCCAACCCCCTGCCCCGCCTTCAAAACGGGGCAAGCTGTCGATCACCATTGACAGCCGCCTCTTTTGTAGTGAGCCCCGGAGCGAGAGAATTTCTCTCTCGCTCCGGGCTTGCGCACGCACAGTGCGGCCGCTGCGCGTGCGCAGAGCCCAACATTGACCCGCTTGCGAGCGGGTCTGAATGAGACCCAATGTCTGATACTAGAAGTGTGTGCTAGAGTATAAAGAAATTAAATGGATTCTAACACCACATAAATACAATGACAGCTTTCCCCTCAGTCAACTGCCGGCACACAGTCCCGCTCTGTTCACAAGCCAGGTCCAGCCTTAATGACAGCGTCCCTGCTTCCATGGTGCCCTCTGCCACTCACTTCCCCGATGGTAGAATTGCTGGGAAGTAGAGTGTTCACCTTCATTCCTACATTAAGCATCGACACCGGGAGCAGCCCATGGTTTGAAGACCAGTGTGCCTACCGGGGTAGGGTGATTACAATCTATCCCCTACCACACTGGTATGGGGCAGGCTGGCCAAATGGCTAGGGTCAGCAAGAACCCACAAGAGCATCAAGTCAAGTTATCACACCCTATTCGGCAAGGTGAGCCAACCATACAGATCCTGTGCATGCACCCATCGGAAAACACCAGGTTTAAGTAGAATTGTGAATCAGGCCCTCCGCTATAATTATTCATAAAGTGAATGCTTCCCGATCGCGTAGATTAGTTCGCGCACATGCACTGCGAAGCCTACGCATGCGCAGATTGCAAACATCGGCAGGCTGCGCGCTAACGCAGCATAGTGAGCGGGTCTGAATCGGGCCCTGAGTTTACATATGTATGCCCACAAGGAGGATGGCATAGTGACAGGAGAACATAGGGAATATCAGCAGATTATCGAAAATGCACACACACTGCTCGATATCGGGAAATTGAGGCCAAGATTCGTTCTTGGTCGATCGATCGGATAATCAAAAGAATGGGTTTGTGGACGTTTTTTAACTGTTTTATCGGTAAGAGACGCTAGAATGATCATTCATACACACTTGCCAATAATCGTTTGATCGGCCTGATTTATTGTATAATCGACCCGATAATTGTATAGTGTGTAGCTAGCTTTAGAATAAAACTGTCCAGAATTTGTGGGCTACATGCAAAATTAGCCAGTATTTACTCTGCAGGCAAAAATAATAATTGTATTTGCCCCCCTTACATTGTAACATAGTTTGTCCAGTTGCAAAGTATGTATCAAGAATTCCTAATAAAAGATATCACCTGGTCGGGTGCTTTGCTAGCGAGCGGTCTATCAATAACTGATTTATAACAGAGATATGGTCTGACCTGACCTATGTGAAAATAAAAGGGGTCACGTATTTCATTTGGTGAGGCGAAACATTTTCTGTCTTACCCGTTCTGAGGTGCGGAAACTCTCGGTCATAGATTTTGGCTTTTTCTTCTGGCTGCCAGTGAAGGAAATTAAATCATTTTAAAGGGCTAGACATGCTGGCACGCTGCCACGGGGAGATGTAAGTCTTAAGGTGACTTTTATATACATCTGCTTAGGGCCCGTTGCAGCGTCCAGATTTTCCGCCGTGAAGGAGGCCAGGCTCTTACCCAGAGATCAGTCATACATTTCCTCACAGAAACGCCATTCATTTCTGAGACAGGAATTCCTCCTGTGCCGAGAAGAAACACTCGTGTCCCCGGACAAACGTAGGCCGAGGTACAGAGAGACGGCTTCACACCTCTCTGCATTTATTATCACCGTGTTATGTTTACATTCTGAAACTCACTAGTCTACGAAATAAAAAATGTGTCATTCATCTGTTTCTTTCAAGAAATGATTCCGCGTTCTTTCTTTTGTTTGTTTCTTGATAGAACTGGTGGTTTTAAAGTATTTTTAAAACAAACCTGCTTGAGTCCATTGCTTCCCGACGTTACTTTTTTCTTGCTATAGAGGTGGCTGTGTTAATTATCAGTTGATTATTTATATAAAGCTTAAAGCAAATCTTTACCTATTAATTTGAGTCAACAGAATCTTCCTCTTGTGGAATAGAGTAGGGAAGTGTGTTGGGGTTTATTAATGTTATGTGAGGGCACTCGTGTGTGTGTGGGGGGAGTATTACTGTTTTATGGGGGTATTAATGTTATGTGGTGGATTTATATTAATTATGGTGGGTTTAGTGGGGCAATCGATATGTTATAGGGACTATTAAAGCAATGTGCGATCGCTATTAATTCCATACTTGCCTACTTTTGAAAAAGCATTTCAGGGAGAGTGTGAAAACAACACCTATGAGTGCGTTGGTAAAGTGGGCGTGTACGGCTACATCTGAGAGGCGTGTCATAAAATTGATTTACAAACAGATGTTAATGAGCCCCAAAGCAGTTAGTAAGCTCTATTTGGTGATGAAAACACACTAAGGGGTAAATTTACTAAGGTGCCGACTTCTATTTGATGTCATTCGAGATCAATCTCGGATGACATCGTCCGGATTCATGTGTTTCAGTTTTCTAACAGGTTACTGTATTTACTAAGCTGCCGAGTTCCTGTCATTCAAGTTGTTCGATGGTGTAATCATTTGTTGTCATTCGTATTATTCATTTCTATTTAGTGTTCGGTTTTTACGCGAACAAACAGATGCATGCACGGATCAAGGAGATCCGTGATACATGCATCTGTATGTAAATAAATAAACACAGAAGCACGGACAGGATCAGATCCGTCTGTGCTTCTGTGTTAAAAAAAATTAAAACCAGTGTAACATTAGAAAAAAAAACGACGTGGCCCCCTCCCCAAAAGATCAACCAGCACCGGGTTTGGACACCCAGTATTGGTTGTGCTAAATACAGGGGACAAATTACGTATGGGTCCCCTGTATTAAGCATAACCAGCAACAGGCTATTCAGAAACAGCCCTGGTTGCCAAAATACAGGGAACAAAAGACATAGGGGTTCCCTGTATTTAGTGCAACCAGCACTGGTCTCTGAGCCATTCCTGGTTCTGGAAATACAGGAGAAAAAAATGCATAGGGTTCCCCTGTAAATTCCAGAACCAGCACCGGACTGTTTCTAGCGAGGGGAATAATGCCACAGCCAGGGAAACCCTTTGGTCCACCAGCCAAAGCATTACCCCTGACCGCTAGTCAGCCCAGGGCCGATGTAAGTCAGGCCAAAAAGTCAGGCTAAAAAAACAACTTTTACCCTGTTAAAGCAAAAAAAATTTAGCTTTAGAGAAACAAAAAATTGCCATTTACTGCACGAAGTGGCAAGGAAAGGATAAGGCATTGGCCTGTATTTATGATGACTGATGGTTCTAATGATAATTTAAGTCCCTCTGCTTGTAGGAGAGGTACAAAAAAAATTTGTTAAGACAAGTAAGACACCGGCACCAACTGTGTGCTCTGAAAAATCATAAATGCCCGAGGAGAGTCCAAGTATGTCTGCTGTTGCCAAGTGTGAGCCTGACCTTTCTAGTAATACTGTACTTGAAGAGGATCCTCCTTCCACCATTTGTGTGCCTTCTGACGTAGAAATCAAGGATGCTTCTGTGGAATTGCACGAGGAGGATGAGGAGGATATTTATCTATTTGGCGATAACAACAAGGATGATGAGGATGTTGATAATGATGAGGATGTTGATGGTGAGGATGTTTGTGTAAAAACCGTAAATCAGAGAACAGTTGTTGCTCATGGTGGGAAAAATCCCATTGTTGCCATGCCTAGGCAAAGGACCAAAAAATCCACTTCCATTGTGTGGAATTATTTCCACCCAAATCCGGACAACCTTTGCTAAGCCATTTGTAACCATTGCCAAGTAACAATGTATAGAAGTAAGGACCTTAACCATCTTGAAACCTCCTCCCTGTTATGTCACATGCAGCGCATTCATCAATTTGGAAAGGGTATTTCAAATTCTAAAACTTTGGGGACAAAAAAAGAACAACAATCAGTCCAGTGTCACCTAGCTGCTCCTTTCTATCTGGATCCAAGCGCCTGCAATCTCCACCACCAACACCCGCATCATCATCAACATTCTCATTCATGATCGGAAGTAGTCCTGCATCCAATTTCATAAGCATGACTGACTCCTATCCATGATTCCTCAGAAGGATCCTTGAGTGCTACGCCTGTTGCTCCTGCTGGGGGTGGATCTTCATCCCAGAAAAGGAACCAAGAAGATTACTACTAGTAATTTAAAAAAACAATTGACTATTAAAAAAGTCCTTTGATAGAGGAAGTAAGTATAACAGCTGTCACCCAGTTTCACAGCGGATCACTGACGCCATGACGGCTGTGCTAGTATTAGATGGTGAAATAATAAAAAATGAGAATGATAGTGTAGAGGAAATTCAAAAGGAGATTGAGGGGGAAATTTGTGTCCTATCTGACGCTAATGCGGATGTTGATGATGAGGATGTGGTTTGCGTAAATCAGTGGCAGCAGTTCTTGCTCATGATAAAAATAAAGCCAGAAAAGCCACGTCTTGGGTGTGGAATTATTTTAATCTAAATTCTGACAACAGTTGTGAAGGCATCTGTTCTATTTGTGAGGCCAAAGTTAGCAGAGGAAGGAACGTTAACCATCTAGGCACCTCCTCCCTTTTACGTCATTTGCAGCGAGTTCATGCAATTTGTTTAACAAAATTATAATAATTTGTAATTATTAACAAGTAGTCCAGTATCAGCTACCAAAGATTGGACCAGCACATGCAATCTCCACCACTAATTGAAGGTAGTCCTTCCAAAAAATGTTTTGTGGGGGCCCAAACGGAAACGGTATGATTTACCGCCGGCAGCAGTGGAAATCCCGATCGTCCTCAGGTAAGTATTAGCTAACATAATTCCCCCTTAACCCTCCCTTAGGGGTGCCTACTCCTAACCTCCCCCCCAGTACCTAACCCTAATCCCCCCTCTAAGTGCCTAAACCTAACCCCCACATCCCCTAGCCTAAACCTAACCTCCCAGGGCGGTGTCTAACCCTAAGTCCCCCCGGGAACCCTAAACCTAACCCCCCCCCACGCGGCTATCCGCGCTCGGCGCCTGCCGTCCCTTCGATTGGATGCTGGGTGTCGGGCTCCCGGCATATGTCTAATGACAGGCGTCGGCATATCGACGCCTGTCTTTAGAACCTTGCCGGGATATGACAGTCGGGAAGCCGGCTGTCGGGATTAGGTCCGCTGGCTTCCCGACTGCATACCACCAGTGGTTGAAGTGGGGCGGTATACGGCGGTATGACATACCGCCACTTCCCGGCCCCACTTCATTTTAGCCACAGAAGAGAATGTACCAGCGCTGGGATCCAGAATGGGATCCCAGCGCTGGAACAGCGGCGGCAATGTGTAGAGATGTGTCCCGCAGGGGACACATCTTGATCAACGGAGTCGCTGGCATGTAGCAGCCGGGACAGAGCATTAGGTCCCGGCTGCATTGTAAAGTAACAGGTGCAGCACGCATCGGCCGGCTCGCTGGTGGCTAGCCAATAGCAGGGCTTACTGGCTGCCAGCCAATTACGGGGCTCGCTGGCGGCCAGCCAATCGGGGGGCTCACTGGTGGCCAGCCAATCGGGGGGCTCACTGGTGGCCAGCCAATGAGAAGCAGCCAAGTGGCAGCTTCTCATTGGCTAAGAAGCGTCGCTGGATTAACTGCAGCAACCAAGAACCCGATGCTCCCGGTGGCTCCTTTCCAGCAATGCAGGTCAGTAGCAATTAGAGAGAGAGGATGGTTGTAAGAGGGAATAGGGGGCAGACAGAGGGAAGCAGGTAGTTAGTATTGTAGGGGATGTAAGAGAGAGGGAATCATTTAGTGAGAAGGGCAGGGTGTGAGAGAGGGGAGCAGGCAGGGAGAAGTACAGTGGGGGTGAGAAGTACAGTGGGGTGATATGGAAGCAGGGGCCGGAGGGGGGGATTCAATCTCCATATCCCCACCTCTAAATTCCCACTTCGAGCACTGCATACCACCCAAACAAACCAAGGAGTTCAGCCACGAAAGTGTCATTCCTAGTGGCTAAAGTGCTTGGTTTGTTAGACCGTGCATGTCCTTTTTAATATCCCACATAAGAGTGGGTGGGAGGGACAATTCCATCTTGCACCTCTTTCCTTTACATTTGGCACAATTTGGGGCATTGCCGACTGACATTATTATAGTTTATTAAACTGCCATCCTGTCTGCCACTGCTGTGTGGCAAAGTTTCATAGATGTCTGATATTTTTTTAAACTGCCATGCGTTTGTGCCGCTGCTCTGTCGCTTACTTTAGCCAGCCAGCTTGCTGCAGCCTTTGGCCTGTATTGGGGAAAAATAGTGAAATCAATATTGTGAGCTGTGAGGTGGTTAAAATGCCTAGAAATGCCTGAAAATCATTGTTATTAAGGTTAATAATACTGTAGGAACAAAAACAGGCCCAAATTATGTGGCTTTAGCTGTTTATATAATTTTTTGGATAAAATACAGATCCAAAACCAAAACCGAAAAACAAAACACCAAGGAAAAAGATCCAAAACCAGATCCAGATCCAAAACCAGTGGAGATCCAAAACCAAAACCAAAACACAGGAGTCGGCGCACATCTCTATTTATATTAAATGTGGATGCTATTAATTTAATTTTGGAGCTGGTTGGGGTGTAGGAGGCCTATTAAATGTTGGTGCTATTGATTTAATATTTCAGCTGGTTAGGAGGATAGAAGGGCGTTCTGATGTCAGCCTTATTGTATGCCGACTGCAGTAAGTGCGTTGTCACGTGATTATGAACCAGACGCATACAGGATACTTCTGAAAAAGCTTAGGGTTGTTTCCGCAGTATTAGAGAGGGGTTTTTTTTGTTTGTTTTTATTATATCGATGTCAATCACTGACTTTCCATCGAATTTCAGTGTTGGTGAAATGAATTCACTCATCTATAGAAGAAACTATTGCAAACTATGGACCTTATTCAGAGTCGGTTGTAAGCGGCCGCTCGGTCGTACGCATCCGATGTTTCCAAAGCATGCATGCATGTGCGTACGAGGCTTTGCGATCCATAATGCTATAGATCGTACAACTTACGAGCAGGAAGTGGCTTCCGAGAGTTTATTGACATGAAAGGCCATTTGTGGGTGTTGACGGGGGTGGTGGTCTGAAAACGCAGGCGTTCCTCACTGTTTTCAGGGCGTTTAGGGGCATACATAAATTACCTGCTACGACCGACATAGAAGGCCGGAAGTAGTAAAACGTCACTCTGCGAGCAGGTTAGAGGCCTGGCTGATCGTACAGGTTGAGGTTGGGTATGTGCTCTCTCAAGCCCCAGAGTACAATCGATACTATCGAATGTGACTGATGTTATGTTTGATGTTTCTATTTTGTGCCACACAATGCAAGCAGCTAATAATCGTTTGTTGAAGCTAATAACACTGCTAATTGGCTTGTAATTGATTCAGCTGCGTTTGCATTAGAGAATAATAAGAATAAATATATTTCATGGGGATGGCTTATTCTATGCGTTTTTTTGTTAATTTTTGGTGTAATTTGCACAACACAAGCGGCCGCAACCATCAGAAGAACATTAACATACAGCGACTGACAGCGACTGACAACGATTGACTCGATCGCTAACTGCTATCACTCGCTAGAGGAGGTGCATTGTTCACGTATGGGCGTCACTTTGGTTACGACCGACAGGCCGTGCGATCGCTTCCTTTTTCAGTTTTGCAGTCGTTAGGTGTACAACCGAGCGGCTGCTTACGACCGACTCTGAATGAGGACCTATATTTTACCACAAAGGCAGCAAAAAAATAAAATAAAAAACATTTGCAGATTTTTCATTCCCCAGACCTAAGTGTTTATTTGCCGTGAATCCTGGTTAGGAATGTATCCTTTACTTAGCTATAAGCTTTCTCCTCTGGCTCCCAGAGCGGTGTGAGGCTTCCGGGTCTCAGGCGGAACCATTTTAACTGACTCATTGTAAAAATTGAGTTGTGTGACTTATTATTTCACCTGTCATTTTGTGAGGTGCAATTTCAAGGCTTCCTGTCCCAGATGTCGGCTAGCTCCTCCGGCAATCCCCAGCGTGGATACAGAAAAGCGTGCTGGGGGCATGTTTAAAAATGACTGACAAATCTAATTTTATCTGCAGTACAGCCCATTATTCTGCTATTATCCTGTCAGTCATCGTCTCCCAGTACGTGTAACAGCAGTGAGAGAGATCTCTACAGGAGCCCAGCAACATTTTATCACTGGATCTTTTGTTCTGTAAAGGACTATTGGGCCTAATCATGTAAATGTATGGATCTGGTGTGATATGTTTCTCTATATATCGCATCAGTACGATGTAAAATATAATACAGTCAGGTGCATAAATATTGGGACATTGACAGAATGTTCATATTTTGGCCTCTATTCACCACCACAATGGCTTTGAAATGAAACAAACAAGATGTGATTTAACTGCAGACTTTCAGATTTAATTTGAGGGTAATTACATCCAAATCAGGTGAACGGTGTAGGAATTACAACGGTTTCTATATGTGCCTTCCACTTTTTAAGGGGGCAAAAGTAATGGGACAAACTAAACAATCCTCAATCTAACTTTCACTTTTTAATACTTTGTTGCAAATCCTTTGCAGGCTATTACAGCCTAAAGTCTGGAACGCATAGACATCACCAGACGCTGGGTTTCATCCCTTGTGATGCTCTGCCAGGCCTCTACTGCAAATGTCTTCAGTTCCTGCTTGTTCTTGGGGCATTTTCCCTTCAGTTTTGTCTTCATCAAGTGAAATGCATGCTCAATCGGATTCAGGTCAGGGGATTGACTTGGCCATTGCATAACATGCCACTTTTTAACCTTAAAAAACTCTTTGGTTGCTTTTGCAGTATGCTTCGGGTCATTGTCCATCTGCACTGTGAAGTGCCGTCCAATGAGTTCTGACGCATTTGACTGAATATGAGCATATAATATTGCCCAAAACACTTCAGAATTCATTCTGCTGCTTTTGTCAGCAGTCACATCATCAATAAATACAAGGGAACCAGTTCCATTGGCAGCCATACATGCCCACGCCATGACACTACCACCACCATGCTTCACTGATGAGGTGGTATGTTTTGGATCATGAGCAGTTCCTTTCCTTCTCTTCTCTTCCCATCACTCTGGTACAAGTTGATCTTTGTCTCATCTGTCCATAGGATGTTGTTCCAGAACTGTAATGGCTTTTTTAGATGTTGTTTGGCAAACTCTAATCTGGTCTTTCTGTTTTTGTGGCTCACCAATGGTTTACATCTTGTGGTGAACCCTCTATATTCACTCTTGTGAAGTCTTCTCTTGATTGTTGACTTTGACACATATACACCTACCTCCTGGAGAGTGTTCTTGATTTGGCCAACTGTTGTGAAGGGGTTTTTCTTCACCAGGGAAATAATTCTTTTGTCATCCACCACAGTTGATTTCCGTGGTCTTCCAGGTCTTTTGGTGTTGCTGTGCTCTCCGTTGCGTTCTTTCTTTTTAAGAATGTTCCAAACAGTTGATTTGGCCACACCTAATGTTTTTGCTATCTCTCTGATGAGTTTGTTTTAATTTTTCAGCCTAATGATGGCTTGCTTCACTGATAGTGACAGCTCTTTGGATCTCATATTGAGAGTTGACAGCAACTGATTCCAAATGCAAATGTCACACCTAGAACCAACTCCAGACCTTTTACCTGCTTAATTGATAATGAAATAATGAGGGAATAGCCCACACCTGTCCATGAAATAGCTTTTGAGTTGATAGTCCCATTACTTTTGGCCCCTTAAAAAGTAGGAGACACATATAGAAACCGTTGTAATTCCTACACCGTTCACCTGATTTGGATGTAATTACCCTCAAATTAAATCTGAAAGTCTGCAGATAAAGCACATCTTGTTTGTTTCATTTCAAAGCCATTGTGGTGGTGAATAGAGGCCAAAATATGAAAATTCTGTCAATTTCCCAATATTTATGGACCTGACTGTATATCGCTGTTTTATGTTGTAATTCATGCATACTTACCTTTGTGGCAAAGCGAAACGATGAAGAGGCCTCCGGCGATCCAGTCTTCCGCTGCGGTCTACTCATCTATTGTTGAGTCAGAATGGTCGTAATGTCTGTGCTGGTGTCTGTTAGCCAGTCTTTCCTGCGCATTCGCGGATGTGTGATAGCCAGTCTTTCCTGCGCATTCGCGGATGTGTGATAGCCAGTCTTTCCTGCGCATTCGCCGGTGTCTGTTAGCCAGTCTTTTCTGCGCATTCGCCGGTAGAGCAACAGATCAGGGACAGAGCGCCCAGTATGGGGCAGTCAGCAGTCTAAAGTAACCTGACATTTGCCAGTCACTATTCTATACACAGGACAGAGCGGAGGTGAGGGCAGAGCCAGCTGGCCGTGGCCGCAGCGGGGGTACCAGGCAGTTAGCAGTGAGGCCGGATCACTTCGCTAATATATACTCTCGTGCAGTGGCGGATTTTGCCTAGGAGCTGCAGGGCTGTAGTGACTGCACTGACTACACTGCGACTGGCCGTGTCTTCCTATTGGAAGCGATACCTGCCAGTCAAATAAACAACAGGCAGTCTCAGGGGGAGATGTCTCCTCCCAGGGGTGTATCTATAATGGGTCCAGGGAGGGCCCACACCGCACACCCTGCATCCATATTATCTAATACTTACCTCGCCGAGGTCCCGCGTCGGGTGTCTCAGCCCTGCACAAAACGTCGGAAAATGGTGGCCGTGCCATTTACCCGGCGACCTGAGCAGTAGACTCTGTGCACACTCTAGATGCCTCAGTCTGCTGCCGGCCGCCAGGGAGTAAGGAGGGGGCCCCCGACAGGGGATTGAACACGGGCCCCCTCCTCTCTTAAAATGCCCCTGCTCCTCCCCCTGGGACTGCCAGTCCCTGGCTGCTATTAGCAGAGAGCGGCTTACCAGTAGGAAGACGCTTCTCTGCCTTTCCGCCAGACCTATCGGGCTCCTGGGGGCTGCAGACGATGCAGCCCTTTTGAAGTTGGTGATATGTGCATGCGCGGTGCTCTGCTTCTAGTGCGCATGCGCTGGTCCCTGTGCCTGTCAGATCGATTGTGCAGGCGCTGGGCCCAGGCCAGGATAAGGTCGCTGGTAAGTGTTTTTCCGTGGTGGCAGCCCCCCCTCATCTAAGAGGGTAGGGACCACCGCTGCTCTCGGTCACACAGGGAGCAGATTTTTTTCTCTCTCTCTCCTTCTCCCTGGGCATCGCTGATTGGCTAGGAATACAGCAGTCTCCGCCGTTCTCTCCTATCAGCGGGGGCGCTGAAGGGGGCGAGTACTAATTACCCGGGCCCGGGATTGTTGGAGGGCTCGAGGCACTGCAAAAACTGTTTGAAATTGTTATTTCTAAGGGTGGTGTGGCGCGTCCATCCTGACCTGTCGAATTCTCTGAATGGGGATGTGATCAGGAAGCCGGCTGACGTAAGCCCGACAGCTGGCTTCCCGACTGCTTTATTCCGGCAAGGGTTAAATGACAGGCCTCTAAATCTAGACGCCTGTCATATTTCCGACGCTGGCAGACTGGAGGGAGGCCGGGCGCCGCGAGAGGACAGCCGCGGGGGGGGAGGATTAGGTTTATGGCTCCCGGGGGGGGGGGATTAGGGTTAGACACAGGGGGGGAGGTTAGGGTTAGGCACTCCTAAGGAGGGTTAGGGTTAGAGGGGTTAGGTTAGTAGATACTTACCTAAGGACGATCAGGATTTCCAGCGCTATCGGGCTTCCGCTGCCGGGATCTCTGCTTTTGTCTGCCTGTCGCTGCCGGGATTCGAACTCCCGGCCATGCGGCCACCGGGATTTCATACCGCTTCCCTCTGAATGGGGTGATGGTGTTATCACTGATAGAGGGCTCGTCACTGCTACATGAATAAACCCCTATGATCAGATTATTTGTTTGGTAAATATCTTAATATTTGTGGCATATCCAACATTAAAAGAAATGATTGATCCACCAGTTTTACCCAGTGCACTTCTTAAGGTGCGTATCCACTCAGGGTTGGACTGGCCCACAGGGGTACAGGGGAAATCCCCGGTGGGCCCCACTGTTAGAGGGCCCCAACACTTGCTCTAATGTCAGGTTCCAGAGTTTGCACTTGAATTATACATTGTTACTGTATTAGAGGGTCAGTTACATGGTCTCTAATGGCTACCCAACCCTCTGTGGGGGCTGGCCTCATCCCCTGTGGTAACTGACCACACCCCAAAGCATGGGCCCCTACCACTGCAATCCCCTGGTGGGCCCTCCATGCTCCAGTCCAACACTGTATCCACTACACGAGAGTGGAACGACTGTACGATTACAACATTGTAATCGTGTAATCGTTCATCACCCTGTGCAGTGGATAATGGCCCTGATGCAGACCCGATCGCTGCCGCAGGCAGCTTGCAGGGCCTGTGGGCGTTTATATTTTTTTTATTTTTCTTCAGCCACTCGCAAAACTGTGGGTGACCTCCCGCAGCTTGTGCGAGCAGCCTGGAGACCGTCGCGATTATCGCGACCATCGGCCTTGCGACAAGACCCTGTGGTAGGGGCTAGGCTTCCGCAAGGCCGAGTGAACGAGCAGGAAGTCCACTACTGCCATCAGTAGTGATGTCAGTAGGTCCTCCCACAAATGCCAGGTGTTCCTAAGGGAACGCCTGCATATGTGAAGCCACCCCCCCTACCCGCCTACAAAACAGGGCGAGCTGTCACTCACCAACGACAGCCGCCCCGTCGTGTAGTGAGCTCCGTAGCGACTAAACTTCAGTCGCTCGGCAGGGAGCAGTGGCCAAACATCGAGCCGCTTGTGAGTGCTGTGCGCTCGCGAGTTGCTCTGAATCAGGCCCGATGTGCCCACACTGTACAATATGTCAGTCAGTGCAGACACCCTCCCTCATCCCCGAACATGCGCAACCTGTCGATATCGGCAGGTTGGCCTGCATATTCAGACAATGACAGATGCTGGCAACGACCAGCGGGCGTACGCATCGCTGGTCGTTGCCGGCATAACTACTGCACGATTAATGAACGATTAAACGATATTGCGTAATCGTTCAACCGCACATTTTTCTCATGTAGTGGAAACGCGCCTTTACACTTTGCGCCACCGGTTTGCAGGGACCACATCCTCAAACCTTTAGTCCTACTAGCATATCTGAACTCAATAAAGTAGAACCATGGAGGGCAGGGGGTTGCGATTAATGTAAAGTTAACGGATAAATGCTAAATAATCTGCCTAAGGAATCCTTATTAATACTCATGTGACATAATCACACTTTATTTAGTGCTTTTTGCAATAGACAGTAAGGAATTACATTTAGCACAAACCTCCAGACTGTAGTCCTGATTCTCCTTCGGAACGGCACATCTGCAACAATTGTGGCACAAAATGTTACATGATCTGTGCGTCACACTGATGAGCGAGAACGATTGGCTGTTGTAACCTGCAATCATTTGCTTTGGATAGACCGATGCAAATGCAAAAATGGGGGGACCAAGGGAAACACGGGAGATATTCAGTTACCCCAATCCTAAATCCTGAGGATACTTAGTTTATGTGTTTATCACCCAAAAACGGCTATTTTCTGAGGACTTGCTGCCAAAGCTGTTTGCTAAATGTGCCCCTATATGACACAAGACCAGCAGTTGAAGGAGTGTGGGCCCTGGGCAAAGCAATGCACTGGGGCCCCTACCCACCCATTGTGCCCCCAAGGAGTAAGCCCCTTATATAGTGGTACTCCCTATGCAGTGCCCCTTATATAGTGCCCCCAGTAGTAGTCCCCCAAATGCAGTTTCCCCAGTAGTGGTACCCCTTATGCAGTGCCCTTTAAATAGTGGCCCCAGTTGTAGTCCCCCCTTATGCAGTACCACCAGTATTGCCCTTTATATAGAGCCCCCAGTAGTGGTCCCCCCCTTGTAGTGCCCCTAGTACTTGTCCCCCCCTGCGTTTCCCCCAGTAGTAGTCCC
This sequence comes from Taudactylus pleione, assembly GCA_031769625.1. NCBI lineage: Eukaryota > Metazoa > Chordata > Amphibia > Anura > Myobatrachidae > Taudactylus > Taudactylus pleione. Next base: position 408,126 of record JAUIMM010001621.1, read on the forward strand.
CCCCTTGTAGTGCCCCCACTAGTAGTCCCACCCTTGTATTGCCCCCAGTAGTAGTCCCACCCTTGTATTGCCCCCAGTAGTAGTCCCCCCCTTGCATTTCCCCCAGTAGTAGTCTCCCCCTTGTAGTGCCCCCAGTAGTGGTCCCCCCTTGTAGTGCCCCCAGTAGTGGTCCCCCCTTGTAGTGCCCCCAGTAGTAGTCCCCCCATTGTATTGCCCCCAGTAGTAGTCCCCCCCCTTGTATTGCCCCTAGCAGTAGTCCCCCCCCTTGTAGTGCCCCCAGTAGTAGTCCACCTGAATGCCCGCCGCTGCCATCCGCTCCTCCATCCGTCCGTCCTCCCGGGCCGGACCGCTCTGCATTATGGGAGAGCCGTCATGACGTCTCTCCCATTACCCACTGCAGGAGCCGGAAGATGGAGCTCATGAGTGAGCTCCAGCCCGGCTCCGGCAGTGGGCGTAGCAGCCGCTGAGAGTCTGTCTGACTCTCATCGGCTGCTAAAACAAACACACAGCTGCCGACGCCAGCGGCTGTGTGTTTGTCACTGTGTAGTGCCGACCGAACTCCGTCCGGTCAGCGCTACACACGCTGCAGCTGTGTCACAGAGACACAGACTGCCCGCGGCTGCGTACCAGGAGAAAGGGGGGTCACTCGTCACTGGGGTTGGGGGCTGGCGGATCGGACAATGACTAGTGCTTTAAAAAAAAAACTGGCCATGGCTGCTGGGGGCTGGAGGGCCCCTGGAAGCTTTGGTCCCTTGGGCTACTGCCCTAAAAGCCCAATGGAAGAGACGGCCCTGTGGTCACAGCCTTTTATGTAGTAGTATCCACCATAACCTTAAGTGGGGGGGTTTTCCGGGCAACCAAAGGGTCACATCAACCGTGCCCACTAACCAGTCACCCTGGATCACATAGTTCATTAGCTCGCAACTGTTATACGATCAGCATTGCTTGATCACTGTTATATTATCACACCAATTACAACACTGCCTATATACCACCCATCACCGCTGACCCACTAGCAAGAGTTACCCACTGTTACAGGTGGCACAAATTCCCACACGCAAATAATATGCCAGGGATCATACACATTAAAGTTCTCAGCCACCACGTGGGATGTAGTCACAATGTCGACCTTAGTTTCAGGCTTAGGGTTACGCTGCTAGAGCTATCAGAGTATAAAAACATGTTGTCAGGCTCACTGTCGACATACACAATGTCATACGTCGACATAACAGATGTGTATACATCGTACTTACCGACTTTGAAGAGTCTCTCTCTAAGAGCGCTGCTTCTGCTGGCAGGATCGGGGCGGGGGCGGTCTGCAGACGTAATTAGGTCCACCCCTTTCCCGGGAAAAGTCCGCAATTTGTGGGTCCGCAATGAGGGGGCGGGGCTAAGCAACGCAAAATGCATCTCTACGGACCCGCAAATGACCCATTAAATCTCCCCAACCTGCCCACTTTACTAGGAAGTGGGCAGGATGTGGGAGAAATCGATAATAGAAAATGACAGGCGCTAAAAATATTAATAAATTAATGTAAGAAGACCACAATATAAAATTAAAATTAAACACAGAACCAAAATTTAATAAAATAAGACAAAAGATAAAAGACAATATATATAATAATATGAATTAATAAACCTAAGACAATAAATGAATAAATGTGAAAAATGGAAAATGCTTATTGTAGATATAGATATATAAAGTCTGCACTGAGCAGGGAAACGGATCTGTATGATATCATGTGAATAATGTAGCAATACACACAGAGTACATAGGCTAACATATACACAGTAACAGATATCCTTAAATTGCATCGTTAATACGTGACTCTTAAATGGTCCATGAAGCATAAATGTTAATCAATAACTCTCACACACCTGAGCCTATAGAAGAGTGTTAATTAGTACACCAATATTGAGCATAGTCCAACCTGTATGGCACAGTGTGACTATGGAAAAGGACTCACGATGTCCAGTAATATTCTAGAAAGAGTTGAAATATATAGTGTAGATTGAGCCCTTAACGTTGGGCTTAATTAATAGTTCAGCTTGGAGCATATGGCTGTTCCTTATTTGTATATATACAGAGCCACTCCTAGTCCGTGTAGACCGCACAGCCGCAAGTAACTCTGCTTGAGGTATCAGAGAGTAAAAATGAGAAAATTGAAAAAAATGTGCACATCTGAGCATATATGCCTTAGAGGGTTTGTCACTCACGGTCCTATTATAGCCATAAATCCTGCCGTAATCCTCACTTAGCTCTCACATGCAGTGGCTCCATAACGATCCACGGAGGAGAAAAATCGGCTCCGGTGCAGACACCCGTTTTCTGTCTCCTGAAGAAGCCGCTGATATTCACAAGGTGGAGAAACGCGTAGAGAGAAGGACGTGAGACCGCAAGCCAGCTAAAGTGGGTCACTGAACATCCTACACGGAGGACAAACAGTAACGCTGAACGTTGCTCACCGACGTGTCTGCACCGAAGCCGATTTTTCTCCTCCGTGGATCGTTATGGAGCCACTGCATGTGAGAGCTACATTATTCACATGATATCATACAGATCCGTTTCCCTGCTCAGTGCAGACTTTATATATCTATATCTACAATAAGCATTTTCCATTTTTCACATTTATTCATTTATTGTCTTAGGTTTATTAATTCATATTATTATATATATTGTCTTTTATCTTTTGTCTTATTTTATTAAATTTTGGTTCTGTGTTTAATTTGAATTTTATATTGTGGTCTTCTTACATTAATTTATTAATATTTTTAGCGCCTGTCATTTTCTATTATCGATTTTTTGGTAACTTTTGGGAGGTTCCAGATTCCTCCATCTTATGAAGGCTGCTCTATATTAATTAATCCCCTGGTCCTCCATCTATTCCCTATCTATCTCTAAGTCCACTGAGGTGGAATCAGTCCAGCGCCTACTTTTGTTTGTGTGTGAGGATGTGGGAGAACTGCGTAGACTTCCAGGGATGTGGGGGGCTACCTGAAATATCGGGAGCCTCCCGCGACTTCCGGGGGTGTAGGCAAGTATGGTCGACATTCTGGTGACGACATGCTGAATGATGACATTTTGTACCACACCCCTGCCACATTCCCACCTTTTACTAGAATGGTGCACGGAGCCCCATGTTTTGGTTTTGGTTCTAAATTAATTCATCATCGGGTTTTGGTTTTGACAAAACGTCCCTCAAGTGTTTTGGTTTGGTTTCGGTTTTGGTTTTCTTAAAAATCTCTGAAAAAATATAAATAAAATTGCTAAAATAATGTAGCTTAGACCTGTGTACATGCAATCCAAAACCCAAACTCGTTTTTCTTAAATACAAGTACAGAACTAAGGGCCTGATTCAGAGCTGGACGCTCTGACCAGAGCGCTCGCTCTGAATCAGGGCCCTCCTATCTAAACTTGGAGCGGCCTCTTGGACACTCGCATAGCTGTAGGTTACCACCCACAGCTTATGCGAGCGTCCATGATGATGGTCGCGATGGTCAAGACCATCGCGACCATCGGGCTTGCGACGAGACCCTGCGGTAGGGTCTCGTTGCCGCAAGCCTGGAGTGCTTTTGGCTCTATCAGAGCCAAAATCACTCCCACTGACATCACTAGTGATGTCAGTGGGGCCGGACCCAGATGGTAGGCGTTCCCATGGGAACGCCTCCGTCTGGCAGCCACGCCCCTGGCACGCCCACCAAAGGGGGCGTGCTGTCAATCACCATTGACAGCACGCACCCTTTGGTGCGAGACCCGGAGCGACAGCTTGGCTATCGCTAGCCGGGTCTCGCGCGTGCGCACGACGGAGCTCCCTCCGTCATGCGCATTTGGGCACCATCGACCCGCTTGCGAGCGTCCTGCGCTCGCGAGCGGGTCTGAATGAGACCCTAACAGCAGACCCGAAGCCGAGACTTGGTTCCTCTCGGAACCACAAAGTGATTCCGAACTGCGTCTCGATTCGACTCAGAACCACTAAGTTCGAGTGCGTTTGTATTACAGGAACCAAACCGCACGTCTCTACCTTTTACAAGTTAAAACCCCAGGGTCACTCATGCCGGGTCCATCCTATCAGCCACCTTCCCTTACGGTAAAACTGAGTATATAGTAACCCAGTCTATTGGACAGGAATTCTCCAGGACTAATACTTGGCCAGTCCCAAGACCACCAGGATACACCGACGTTATATAAACAGAATCCTAACCCCCTACCTCATAATCCAGGCAGACAACAAAAGATTTAGGACAGTGTGGCTGGACTGTAATATAAATACAATGTCTATAAAAAAAAATTTATATAGTGCTATAACTAATTTAAACTATTTATTTTTTTAAAGTTCCAATGGAACAAATATGTAGAGAGAAATGGCCGTATTCAGGGGGGGATCGCTGCTGCGGGATATCAGAGGGAGGGTAGGAAGTACCCCAGTACACATTTGGAATTATGCCATTGGCAGGTTTTACATCTTGCACCTGTGTGAATAGAGGTAATAAGCTGCCACAACCGATACACTTTATATTCAAGTACACAACTGTTTCATAATGCGTAAATGATATTATAAAGTCTACTCTTATAGACATTGAACCATCACTGGAGCTTTTTGCTAGAGATTCCCATTGGTTATGTACAGAAAACTGTACAACCTGAAGGAGACACGTTATCACATATAACAGCTGTATGGCATCTTGTTACATATAATATATACATAGAATAATATAACTGCTATACAATGGAAGGGAGATGTGCCAATGCAGTTTTATGGTGGCTGTTGAGTATTATTTAATGAATCCGTCAATAGGAAACAGGATTTACGCAACAATATAAATTCTGGAGCTTAATACATTCCAGTAGTATGTGTTATATAGGTTATATAGTAGTATGTGTTATATAGGTTATATAGTAGTATGTGTTATATAGGTTATATAGTAGTATGTGTTATATAGGTTATATAGTAGTATGGGTTACAGTACATAGGTTATATAGTAATATGTGTTATATAGGTTATATAGTAGTATGGGTTACAGTATAAAGGTTATATAGTAGTATGTGTTATATAGGTTATATAGTAGTATGTGTTATATAGGTTATATAGTAGTATGTGTTATATAGGTTATATAGTAGTATGGGTTACAGTACATAGGTTATATAGTAGTATGTGTTATATAGGTTATATAGTAGTATGGGTTACAGTATATAGGTTATAGAGTAGTATGTGTTATATAGGTTATATAGTAGTATGTGTTATATAGGTTATATAGTAGTATGTGTTATATAGGTTATATAGTAGTATGGGTTACAGTACATAGGTTATATAGTAGTATGTGTTATATAGGTTATATAGTAGTATGTGTTATATAGGTTATATAGTAGTATGTGTTATATAGGTTATATAGTAGTATGGGTTACAGTATATAGGTTATATAGTAGTATGTGTTATATAGGTTATATAGTAGTATGGGTTACAGTATATAGGTTATATCTTAGTATGTGTTATATAGGTTATATAGTAGTATGTGTTATATAGGTTATATAGTAGTATGGGTTACAGTATGTAGGTTATATAGTAGTATGTGTTATATAGGTTATATAGTAGTATGGGTTAAAGTATATAGGTTATATCGTAGTATGTGTTATATAGGTTATATAGTAGTATGTGTTATATAGGTTATATAGTAGTATGTGTTATATAGGTTATATAGTAGTATGGGTTACAGTATATAGGTTATATAGTACTATGTGTTATATAGGTTATATAGTAGTATGTGTTATATAGGTTATATAGTAGTATGTGTTATATAGGTTATATCGTAGTATGTGTTATATAGGTTATATAGTAGTATGTGTTATATAGGTTATATAGTAGTATGGGTTACAGTATATAGGTTATATAGTACTATGTGTTATATAGGTTATATAGTAGTATGTGTTATATAGGTTATATAGTAGTATGGGTTACAGTATATAGGTTATATAGTAGTATGTGTTATATAGGTTATATAGTAGTATGTGTTATATAGGTTATATAATAGTATGTGTTATATAGGTTATAAAGTAGTATGGGTTACAGTATATAGGTTATATAGTAGTATGGGTTATATAGGTTATATAGTAGTATGTGTTATATAGGTTATATAGTAGTATGGGTTACAGTATATAGGTTATATAGTAGTATGTGTTATATAGGTTATAAAGTAGTATGGGTTACTGTATATAGGTTATATAGTAGTATGTGTTATATAGGTTATAAAGTAGTATGGGTTACAGTATATAGGTTATATAGTAGTATGTGTTATATAGGTTATATAGTAGTATGGGTTACAGTATATAGGTTATATAGTAGTATGTGTTATATAGGTTATATAGTAGTATGTGTTATATAGGTTATATAGTAGTATGGGTTATAGAGTAGTATGTGTTATATAGGTTATATAGTAGTATGGGTTACAGTATATAGGTTATATCGTAGTATGTGTTATATAGGTTATATAGTAGTATGGGTTACAGTATATAGGTTATATAGTAATATGTGTTATATAGGTTATATAGTAGTATGGGTTACAGTATATAGGTTATATAGTAGTATGTGTTATATAGGTTATATAGTAGTATGTGTTACTGTATATAGGTTATATAGTAGTATGTGTTATATAGGTTATATAGTAGTATGGGTTACAGTATATAGGTAATAGAGTAGTATGTGTTAAATAGGTTATATAGTAGTATGGGTTATATAGGTTATATAGTAGTATGGGTTACAGTATATAGGTTATATAGTAGTATGTGTTATATAGGTTATATAGTAGTATGTGTTATATAGGTTATATAGTAGTATGGGTTACAGTATATAGGTTATATCGCATGTGTTATATAGGTTATATAGTAGTATGGGTTACAGTATATAGGTTATATAGTAGTATGTGTTATATAGGTTATATAGTAGCATGTGTTACAGTATATAGGTTATATCGCATGTGTTATATAGGTTATATAGTAGTATGGGTTACAGTATATAGGTTATATAGTAGTATGTGTTATATAGGTTATATAGTAGTATGTGTTATATAGGTTATATAGTAGTATGGGTTACAGTATATAGGTTATATAGTAGTATGTGTTATATAGGTTATATAGTAGTATGTGTTATATAGGTTATAAATGAGTATGTGTTTCAGTATATAGGTTATATAGTAGTATGTGTTATATAGGTTATATAGTAGTATGTGTTATATAGGATATATATGAGTATGTGTTTCAGTATATAGGTTATATAGTAGTATGTGTTATATAGGTTATATAGTAGTATGTGTTATATAGGTTATATAGTAGTATGGGTTACAGTATATAGGTTATATAGTAGTATGTGTTATATAGGTTATATAGTAGTATGGGTTACAGTATATAGGTTATATACTAGTATGTGTTATATAGGTTATATAGTAGTATGGGTTACAGTATATAGGTTATATAGTAGTATGTGTTATATAGGTTATATAGTAGTATGGGTTACAGTATATAGGTTATATAGTAGTATGTGTTATATAGGTTATATAGTAGTATGTGTTATATAGGTTATATAGTAGTATGTGTTATATAGGTTATATAGTAGTATGGGTTACAGTATATAGGTTATATAGTAGTATGTGTTATATAGGTTATATAGTAGTATGTGTTATATAGGTTATATAGTAGTATGGGTTACAGTATATAGGTTATATAGTACTATGTGTTATATAGGTTATATAGTAGTATGTGTTATATAGGTTATATAGTAGTATGGGTTACAGTATATAGGTTATAAAGTACTATGTGTTATATAGGTTGTATAGTAGTATGTGTTATATAGGTTATATAATAGTATGGGTTACAGTATATAGGTTATATAGTAGTATGCGTTTTATAGGTTATATAGTAGTATGGGTTACACTATATAGGTTATATAGTAGTATGTGTTATATAGGTTATATAGTAGTATGGGTTACAGTATATAGGTTATATAGTAGTATGTGTTATATAGGTTATATAGTAGTATGTTTTATCTAGGTTATATAGTAGTATGTGTTATTATTATTATTATTATCCTTTATTTATATGGCGCCACAAGTGTTCCGCAGCGCCTTACATAGTACATAGAACTAATAGGTGAACAAGAAACAAGTAACTTACAGTACATTACAGTGCAGTACAAGGACACAACTTATATACATTGCTGAAAGAGTGATTAAAGCACTCACAATAAGCTGCCGGGAGTTGGCAGTCCCGTGTTAGGTGCCCTATGGGGAGTAGAGAGTAGAAGAAAATGTAAAGAGAAGCACATGAGGGAAGAGGTCCCTGCTCATGAGAGCTTACATTTTAAGGGGAGGGGCAGACAGACAGGCGTGACACAGAAGGGGAAGATAGGAAGGAAAGAGCATGAGGTGGGTTAGGATGAGTGCTGGAAGGCCTTGATGAAGTAATGGGTCTTGAGAGCCCGTTTGAAGATTTGTAGAGAGGTGGAGAGTCTGATGGGGAGAGGGAGAGCATTCCAAAGGTAGGGAGCAGCACGGGAAAAATCTCGGATGCGGAAGTGGGAGGAAGTAATCAGTTGGCAAGAGAGGCGGCATGCATTAGTTGAGCGAAGTGGGCGGGCGGGAGTGTGAAGGGAGAGAAGGTCAGAAATGTATGCGGGAGAGGATTTGGTGAGGGCTTTGTAGGCGAATGTAAGAACCTTGAATTGGCATCTGAAGGGGAAGCGGAGCCAGTGTAGGGCTTGAAGGAGAGGGGAAGCAGATGTAGAACGTCTGGAGAGGAAGATGAGCCGAGCAGCAGCATTAAGAACAGATTGTAGTGGAGAGAGGTGAGAGACTGGGAGGCCAGCTAGGAGAAGGTTACAGTAGTCCAATCTGGATATGACCAGTGAGTGGATGAGGGTTTTAGTGGCATCCTGGGTGAGGAAGGGTCTAATCCTGGAGATATTTTTTAGGTGAAAACGGCAGGACTGCGAGAGGTGCTGAATGTGCGGTTTAAAGGAGAGGGAGGAGTCTAAGATAACTCCAAGACAGCGCACTTTGGGGCTAGAGGAGATAGTTGTGCCATCAATAGATAATGAAATTGTGGGAAGTGATGTAGTGGAAGAGGGAGGGAAGATGATCAGCTCAGTCTTAGACATGTTAAGTTTAAGAAAGCACTGGGACATCCACGAAGAGACAGCAGAGAGACAGTTGGAGATACGGGTAAGGAGCTCAGGGGTGAACTCAGGGGTGGAAAGGTAAATTTGAGTATCATCAGCATAGAGATGATATTGGAGGTCAAAGGAGTTAATGAGTTCACCTAAAGAGGATGTATATAGGGAGAAAAGGAGAGGTCCAAGAACAGAACCTTGGGGAACTCCTACCTTTAGTGGAAGTGGAGGGGAAGAGGAGTCATGAGAGGACACAGCGAAGCAACGATCAGAGAGGTAGGAGATAAGCCAGGAGAGGGCAGTGTCACGTAGACCGAGAGAGTAAAGGATTTGCAGGAGGAGAGGGTGGTCTACAGTGTCAAATGCAGCAGAGAGGTCAAGGAGAATGAGCAAAGAGTAGTGGCCCTTGGATTTGGCAGCAAGGAGGTCGTTGCTGACTTTCGTGAGGGCAGTTTCAGTAGAGTGGAGAGATTGGAAGCCAGATTGAAATGAGTCAAGGAGGGAGTGGGTGGAAAGAAAGGTGGTAAGGCGGTTGTAGACAATACGCTCAAGGAGTTTGGAAGCAAAAGGGAGCAGAGAGATTGGTCGATAGTTGGAAAGTATGTTAGGATCAAGGGTAGGTTTTTTAAGAATGGGGGAGACAAGAGCATGTTTGAATGCAGAAGGGACAGTGCCAGATGATAGGGAGAGATTAAGGAGGTGAGCCAGATGGGAACAGGCAGAAGGAGATAGGTGGGAGAGGAGACGGGAAGGGATAGGGTCAAGAGGGGAGGTGGAAGGAGGGGAGGACCGGATGAGGGCCATGACTTCCTCTCCAGAAGCAGGGGAGAAGGATGTCAGAGTTGGTGAGACAGAAGGGGAGGGGTGGTAAGGGCGAGGAGGGGGAGGAGTGCTGAGGGTCTGATGGGATATGATGTCCTCACGTATGGAGTCAATTTTAGATGTAAAGTAGGTGGCAAAGTCAAGGGCAGAGAGTGAGGAGGGAAGGCAAGGAGGGGAAGAGCAGAGTAGGGAGTTGAAAGTGGCAAAGAGACGCCGGGGGTTTGAGGACTGGGAGGAGATGAGGTTCTTGAAATATGTTTGTTTGGAGAGAGACAGGGCAGCACATATAGGTTATATAGTAGTATGGGTTACAGTATATAGGTTATATAGTAGTATGTGTTATATAGATTATATAGTAGTATGTGTTATGTAGGTTATATAGTAGTATGTGTTATATAGGTTATATAGTAGTATGGGTTACAGTATATAGGTTATATAGTACTATAGGTTATATAGTAGTATGTGTTATATAGGTTATATAGTAGTATGTGTTATGTAGGTTATATAGTAGTATTGGTTACAGTATATAGATTATATAGTAGTATGTGTTATATAGGTTATATAGTAGTATGTGTTATGTAGGTTATATAGTAGTATGGGTTACAGTATATAGGTTATATACTAGTATGTGTTATGTAGGTTATATACTAGTATGTGTTATATAGGTTATATACTAGTATGTGTTATGTAGGTTATATAGTAGTATGTGTTAAATAGGTTATATAGTAGTATGTGTTATATAGGTTATATAGTAGTATGGGTTACTGTATATAGGTTATATAGTAGTATGTGTTATATAGGTTATATAGTAGTATGTGTTATATAGGTTATATAGTAGTATGTGTTATATAGGTTATATAGCAGTATGTGTTACAGTATATAGGTTATATAGTAGTATGTGTTATAAAGGTTATATAGTAGTATGTGTTATATAGGTTATATAGTAGTATGTGTTACAGTATATAGGTTATATAGTAGTATGTGTTATATAGGTTATATAGTAGTATGTGTTACAGTATATAGGTTATATAGTAGTATGTGTTATAAAGGTTATATAGTAGTATGTGTTATATAGGTTATATAGTAGTATGTGTTATATAGGTTATATAGTAGTATGGGTTACAGTATATAGGTTATATAGTACTATGTGTTATAAAGGTTATATAGTAGTATGTGTTATATAGGTTATATAGTAGTATGTGTTATGTAGGTTATATAGTAGTATGGGTTACAGTATATAGGTTATATACTAGTATGTGTTATGTAGGTTATATACTAGTATGTGTTATATAGGTTATATACTAGTATGTGTTATGTAGGTTATATAGTAGTAAATGTTAAATAGGTTATATAGTAGTATGTGTTATATAGGTTATATAGTAGTATGGGTTACTGTATATAGGTTATATAGTAGTATGTGTTATATAGGTTATATAGTAGTATGTGTTATATAGGTTATATAGTAGTATGTGTTATATAGGTTATATAGTAGTATGTGTTATATAGGTTATATAGTAGTATGGGTTACAGTATATAGGTTATATAGTAGTATGTGTTATATAGGTTATATAGTAGTATGTTTTATCTAGGTTATATAGTAGTATGTGTTATTATTATTATTATTATCCTTTATTTATATGGCGCCACAAGTGTTCCGCAGCGCCTTACATAGTACATAGAACTAATAGGTGAACAAGAAACAAGTAACTTACAGTACATTACAGTGCAGTACAAGGACACAACTTATATACATTGCTGAAAGAGTGATTAAAGCACTCACAATAAGCTGCCGGGAGTTGGCAGTCCCGTGTTAGGTGCCCTATGGGGAGTAGAGAGTAGAAGAAAATGTAAAGAGAAGCACATGAGGGAAGAGGTCCCTGCTCATGAGAGCTTACATTTTAAGGGGAGGGGCAGACAGACAGGCGTGACACAGAAGAGGAAGATAGGAAGGAAAGAGCATGAGGTGGGTTAGGATGAGTGCTGGAAGGCCTTGATGAAGTAATGGGTCTTGAGAGCTCGTTTGAAGATTTGTAGAGAGGTGGAGAGTCTTATGGGGAGAGGGAGAGCATTCCAAAGGTAGGGAGCAGCACGGGCAAAATCTCGGATGCGGGAGTGGGAGGAAGTAATCAGTTGGCAAGAGAGGCGGCATGCATTAGTTGAGCGAAGTGGGCGGGCGGGAGTGTGAAGGGAGAGAAGGTCAGAAATGTATGCGGGAGAGGATTTGGTGAGGGCTTTGTAGGCGAATGTAAGAACTTTGAATTGGCATCTGAAGGGGAAGGGGAGCCAGTGTAGGGCTTGAAGGAGAGGGGAAGCAGATGTAGAATGTCTGGAGAGGAAGATGAGCCGAGCAGCAGCATTAAGAACAGATTGTAGTGGAGAGAGGTGAGAGACTGGGAGGCCAGCTAGGAGAAGGTTGCAGTAGTCCAATCTGGATATGACCAGTGAGTGGATGAGGGTTTTAGTGGCATCCTGGGTGAGGAAGGGTCTAATCCTGGAGATATTTTTTAGGTGAAAACGGCAGGACTGCGAGAGGTGCTGAATGTGCGGTTTAAAGGAGAGGGAGGAGTCTAAGATAACTCCAAGACAGCGCACTTTGGGGCTAGAGGAGATAGTTGTGCCATCAATAGATAATGAAATTGTGGGAAGTGATGTAGTGGAAGAGGGAGGGAAGATGATCAGCTCAGTCTTAGACATGTTAAGTTTAAGAAAGCACTGGGACATCCACGAAGAGACAGCAGAGAGACAGTTGGAGATATGGGTAAGGAGCTCAGGGGTGAACTCAGGGGTGGAAAGGTAAATTTGAGTATCATCAGCATAGAGATGATATTGGAGGTCAAAGGAGTTAATGAGTTCACCTAAAGAGGATGTATATAGGGAGAAAAGGAGAGGTCCAAGAACAGAACCTTGGGGAACTCCTACCTTTAGTGGAAGTGGAGGGGAAGAGGAGTCATGAGAGGACACAGCGAAGCAACGATCAGAGAGGTAGGAGATAAGCCAGGAGAGGGCAGTGTCACGTAGACCGAGAGAGTAAAGGATTTGCAGGAGGAGAGGGTGGTCTACAGTGTCAAATGCAGCAGAGAGGTCAAGGAGAATGAGCAAAGAGTAGTGGCCCTTGGATTTGGCAGCAAGGAGGTCGTTGCTGACTTTCGTGAGGGCAGTTTCAGTAGAGTGGAGAGATTGGAAGCCAGATTGAAATGAGTCAAGGAGGGAGTGGGTGGAAAGAAAGGTGGTAAGGCGGTTGTAGACAATACGCTCAAGGAGTTTGGAAGCAAAAGGGAGCAGAGAGATTGGTCGATAATTGGAAAGTATGTTAGGATCAAGGGTAGGTTTTTTAAGAATGGGGGAGACAAGAGCATGTTTGAATGCAGAAGGGACAGTGCCAGATGATAGGGAGAGATTAAGGAGGTGAGCCAGATGGGAACAGGCAGAAGGAGATAGGTGGGAGAGGAGACGGGAAGGGATAGGGTCAAGAGGGGAGGTGGAAGGAGGGGAGGACCGGATGAGGGCCATGACTTCCTCTCCAGAAGCAGGGGAGAAGGATGTCAGAGTTGGTGAGACAGAAGGGGAGGGGTGGTAAGGGCGAGGAGGGGGAGGAGTGCTGAGGGTCTGATGGGATATGATGTCCTCACGTATGGAGTCAATTTTAGATGTAAAGTAGGTGGCAAAGTCAAGGGCAGAGAGTGAGGAGGGAAGGCAAGGAGGGGAAGAGCAGAGTAGGGAGTTGAAAGTGGCAAAGAGACGCCGGGGGTTTGAGGACTGGGAGGAGATGAGGTTCTTGAAATATGTTTGTTTGGAGAGAGACAGGGCAGCACATATAGGTTATATAGTAGTATGGGTTACAGTATATAGGTTATATAGTAGTATGTGTTATATAGATTATATAGTAGTATGTGTTATGTAGGTTATATAGTAGTATTTGTTATATAGGTTATATAGTAGTATGGGTTACAGTATATAGGTTATATAGTACTATAGGTTATATAGTAGTATGTGTTATATAGGTTATATAGTAGTATGTGTTATGTAGGTTATATAGTAGTATTGGTTACAGTATATAGGTTATATAGTAGTATGTGTTATATAGGTTATATAGTAGTATGTGTTATGTAGGTTATATAGTAGTATGGGTTACAGTATATAGGTTATATACTAGTATGTGTTATGTAGGTTATATACTAGTATGTGTTATATAGGTTATATACTAGTATGTGTTATGTAGGTTATATAGTAGTATGTGTTAAATAGGTTATATAGTAGTATGTGTTATATAGGTTATATAGTAGTATGGGTTACTGTATATAGGTTATATAGTAGTATGTGTTATATAGGTTATATAGTAGTATGTGTTATATAGGTTATATAGTAGTATGTGTTATATAGGTTATATAGCAGTATGTGTTACAGTATATAGGTTATATAGTAGTATGTGTTATAAAGGTTATATAGTAGTATGTGTTATATAGGTTATATAGTAGTATGTGTTACAGTATATAGGTTATATAGTAGTATGTGTTATATAGATTATATAGTAGTATGTGTTATGTAGGTTATATAGTAGTATGTGTTATATAGGTTATATAGTAGTATGTGTTATATAGGTTATATAGTAGTATGGGTTACAGTATATAGGTTATATAGTACTATAGGTTATATAGTAGTATGTGTTATATAGGTTATATAGTAGTATGTGTTATGTAGGTTATATAGTAGTATTGGTTACAGTATATAGGTTATATAGTAGTATGTGTTATATAGGTTATATAGTAGTATGTGTTATGTAGGTTATATAGTAGTATGGGTTACAGTATATAGGTTATATACTAGTATGTGTTATGTAGGTTATATACTAGTATGTGTTATATAGGTTATATACTAGTATGTGTTATGTAGGTTATATAGTAGTATGTGTTAAATAGGTTATATAGTAGTATGTGTTATATAGGTTATATAGTAGTATGGGTTACTGTATATAGGTTATATAGTAGTATGTGTTATATAGGTTATATAGTAGTATGTGTTATATAGGTTATATAGTAGTATGTGTTATATAGGTTATATAGCAGTATGTGTTACAGTATATAGGTTATATAGTAGTATGTGTTATAAAGGTTATATAGTAGTATGTGTTATATAGGTTATATAGTAGTATGTGTTACAGTATATAGGTTATATAGTAGTATGTGTTATATAGGTTATATAGTAGTATGTGTTACAGTATATAGGTTATATAGTAGTATGTGTTATAAAGGTTATATAGTAGTATGTGTTATATAGGTTATATAGTAGTATGTGTTATATAGGTTATATAGTAGTATGGGTTACAGTATATAGGTTATATAGTACTATGTGTTATAAAGGTTATATAGTAGTATGTGTTATATAGGTTATATAGTAGTATGTGTTATGTAGGTTATATAGTAGTATGGGTTACAGTATATAGGTTATATACTAGTATGTGTTATGTAGGTTATATACTAGTATGTGTTATATAGGTTATATACTAGTATGTGTTATGTAGGTTATATAGTAGTATGTGTTAAATAGGTTATATAGTAGTATGTGTTATATAGGTTATATAGAAGTATGGGTTACTGTATATAGGTTATATAGTAGTATGTGTTATATAGGTTATATAGTAGTATGTGTTATATAGGTTATATAGTAGTATGTGTTATATAGGTTATATAGCAGTATGTGTTATAAAGGTTATATAGTAGTATGTGTTATATAGGTTATATAGTAGTATGTGTTACAGTATATAGGTTATATAGTAGTATGTGTTATAAAGGTTATATAGTAGTATGTGTTATATAGGTTATATAGTAGTATGTGTTATATAGGTTATATAGTAGTATGTGTTATATAGGTTATATAGTAGTATGGGTTACAGTATATAGGTTATATAGTACTATGTGTTATAAAGGTTATATAGTAGTATGTGTTATATAGGTTATATAGTACGATGTGTTATAAAGGTTATATAGTAGTATGTGTTATATAGGTTATATAGTAGTATGTGTTATATAGGTTATATAGTAGTATGTGTTATATAGGTTATATAGTAGTATGTGTTATATAGGTTATATAGTACTATGTGTTATAAAGGTTATATAGTAGTATGTGTTATATAGGTTATATAGTAGTATGTGTTACAGTATATAGGTTATATAGTAGTATGTGTTATATAGGTTATATAGTAGTATGTGTTACAGTATATAGGTTATATAGTAGTATGTGTTATATAGGTTATATAGTAGTATGTGTTATATAGGTTATATAGTAGTATGTGTTACAGTATATAGGTTATATAGTAGTATGTGTTATATAGGTTATATAGTAGTATGTGTTATATAGGTTATATAGTAGTATGTGTTATATAGGTTATATAGTAGTATGGGTACAGTATATAGGTTATATAGTACTATGTGTTATAAAGGTTATATAGTAGTATGTGTTATATAGGTTATATAGTAGTATGTGTTATATAGGTTATATAGTAGTATGGGTTACAGTATATAGGTTATATAGTACTATGTGTTATAAAGGTTATATAGTAGTATGTGTTATATAGGTTATATAGTAGTATGTGTTATGTAGGTTATATAGTAGTATGGGTTACAGTATATAGGTTATATACTAGTATGTGTTATGTAGGTTATATACTAGTATGTGTTATATAGGTTATATACTAGTATGTGTTATGTAGGTTATATAGTAGTATGTGTTAAATAGGTTATATAGTAGTATGTGTTATATAGGTTATATAGTAGTATGGGTTACTGTATATAGGTTATATAGTAGTATGTGTTATATAGGTTATATAGTAGTATGTGTTATATAGTAGTATGTGTTACAGTATATAGGTTATATAGTAGTATGTGTTATATAGGTTATATAGTAGTATGTGTTACAGTATATAGGTTATATAGTAGTATGTGTTATATAGGGTATATAGTAGTATGTGTTATATAGGTTATATAGTAGTATGTGTTACAGTATATAGGTTATATAGTAGTATGTGTTATATAGGTTATATAGTAGTATGTGTTATATAGGTTATATAGTAGTATGTGTTATATAGGTTATATAGTAGTATGTGTTATATAGGTTATATAGTAGTATGTGTTATATAGGTTATATAGTAGTATGTGTTATATAGGTTATATAGTAGTATGGACGCTTCCTTTGCAAAGCACAAATTGAGTTTTTCTGAACAGTGAGCTGATTCTGTAGTTTACACCAATGCAATCGCAGCTGTATTCTTTCACGGATCGCAGTTGCTAAAATATGCTAATGCCTTCCAAAGCACAGCACAACATAGGGACGCCACTGCTGCCTCCTCATATCCGTACAGTGTAAGCACAGCCCAGCATAGGGACGCCCACTGCTGCCTCCTCATATCTGTACAGTGTAAGCACAGCCCAGCATAGGGACGTCCACTGCTGCCTTCTCATATCCGTACAGTGTAAGCACAGCCCAGCATAGGGACGCCCACTGCTGCCTCCTCATATCTGTACAGTGTAAGCACAGCCCAGCATAGAGACACCCACTGCTGCCTTCTCACATCCGTACAGTGTAAGCACAGCCCAGCATAGGGACGCCACTGCTGCCTTCTCATATCCATACAGTATAAGTACAGCCCAGCATAGGGACGTCCACTGCTGCCTTCTCACATCCGTACAGTGTAAGCACAGCCCAGCATAGAGACGCCCACTGCTGCCTCCTCATATCTGTACAGTGTAAGCACAGCCCAGCATAGGGACGTCCACTGCTGCCTTCTCATATCCGTACAGTGTAAGCACAGCCCAGCATAGGGACGCCACTGCTGCCTTCTCATATCCATACAGTATAAGCATAGCCCAGCATAGGGACGCCACTGCTGCCTTCTCATATCCATACAGTGTAAGCACAGCCCAGCATAGGGACACCCACTGCTGCCTTCTCATATCTGTACAGTGTAATCACAGCCCAGCATAGGGGCGCCCACTGCTGCCTTCTCATATCAGTACAGTGTAAGCACAGCCCAGCATAGGGACGGCCACTGCTGTCTCCTCATATCCATACAGCGTAAGCACAGCCCAGTATAGGGACACCCACTGCTGCCTTCTCATATCCATACAGCTTAAGTACAGCCCAGCACAGGGACACCCACTGCTGCCTTCTCATATCCATACAGTGTTATCACTTCCCAGCATAGGGACGCCCACTGCTGCCTTCTCATATCCATACAGTGTAAGCACAGCCCAGCATAGGGACGCCCACTGCTGCCTTCTCTTATCCGTACAGTGTAAGCACAGCCCAGTATAGGGACGCCCACTGCTGCCTTCTCATATCCGTACAGTGTAAGCACAGCCCAGTATAGGGACACCCACTGCTGCCTCCTCATATCCAGACAGTGTAAGCACAGCCCAGCATAGGGACGCCACTGGTGCCTTCTCATATCCGTACAGTGCAAGCACAGCCCAGCATAGGGACGCCACTGCTGCCTTCTCATATCCGTACATTGTAAGCACAGCCCAGAATAGGGACGCCATTGGTGCCTTCTCATATCCGTACAGTGTAAGCACAGCCCAGCATAGGGACGCCCACTGCTACCTTCTCATATCCATACAGTGTAAGCACAGCCCAGCATAGGGACACCCACTGCTGCCTCCTCATATCTGTACAGTGTAAGCACAGCCCAGCATAGGGAGGCCCACTGCTGCCTTCTCATATCCGTACAGTGTAAGCACAGCCCAGCATAGGGACGCCCACTGCTGCCTTCTCATATCCGTACAGTGTAAGCACAGCCCAGCATAGGGGCGCCCACTGCTGCCTTCTCATATCAGTACAGTGTAAGCACAGCCCAGCATACAGACACCCACTGCTGCCTCCTCTTATCTGTACAGTGTAAGCACAGCCCAGCATAGGGACGCCCACTGCTGCCTTCTCATATCCGTACAGTGTAAGCACAGCCAAGCATAGGGACGCCCCCTTCTGCCTTCTCATATCTGTACAGTGTAAGCACAGCCCAGTGTAGGGACATCACTGCTACCTTCTCATATCCATACAGTGTAAGCACAGCCCAGTATAGGGACATCACTGCTACCTTCTCATATCCATACAGTGTAAGCACAGCCCAGCATAGGGACATCCACTGCTGCCTTCTCATATCCGTACAGTGTAAGCACAGCCCAGCATAGGGACGCCACTGCTGCCTTCTCATATCCATACAGTATAAGTACAGCCCAGCATAGGGACGCCACTGCTGCCTTCTCATATCCGTACAGTGTAAGCAGAGCCCAGCACAAGGACGGTCACTGCTTCCTTCTCATATCCATACAGTGTAAGCACAACCCAGCATAGGGACACCCACTGCTGCCTTCTCATATCTGTACAGTGTAATCACAGCCCAGCATAGGGGCCCCCACTGCTGCCTTCTCTTATCAGTACAGTGTAAGCACAGCCCAGCATAGGGACGCCCACTGCTGTCTCCTCATATCCATACAGCGTAAGCACAGCCCAGTATAGGGACACCCACTGCTGCCTTCTCATATCCGTGCAGCTTAAGTACAGCCCAGCACAGGGACACCCACTGCTGCCTTCTCATATCCATACAGTGTAATCACATCCCAGCATAGGGACGCCCACTGCTGCCTTCTCATATCCGTACAGTGTAAGCACAGCCCAGCATAGGGACGCCCACTGCTGCCTTCTCTTATCCGTACAGTGTAAGCACAGCCCAGTATAGGGACGCCCACTGCTGCCTTCTCATATCCGTACAGTGTAAGCACAGCCCAGCATAGGGACGCCCACTGCTCCCTTCTCATATCTGTACAGTGTAAGCACAGCCCAGCATAGGGACGCCCACTACTGCCTTCTCATATCCATACAGTGTAAGCACAGCCCAGCATAGGGACGCTCCCTGCTGCCTTCTCATATCCGTACAGTGTAATCACAGCCCAGCATAGGGATGCCCACTGCTGCCTTCTCATATCCGTACAGCTTAAGTACAGCCCAGCATAGGGACGCCCACTGCTGCCTTCTCATATCCGTACAGTGTAAGCACAGCCCAGCATAGGGACGCCCACTGCTGCCTTCTCATATCCGTACAGTGTAAGCACAGCCCAGCATAGGGGCGCCCACTGCTGCCTTCTCATATCAGTACAGTGTAAGCACAGCCCAGCATACAGACACCCACTGCTGCCTCCTCATATCTGTACAGTGTAAGCACAGCCCAGCATAGGGACGCCCACTGCTGCCTTCTCATATCCGTACAGTGTAAGCACAGCCCAGCATAGGGACGCCCACTGCTGCCTTCTCATATCTGTACAGTGTAAGCACAGCCCAGCATTGGGACGCCCCCTGCTGCCTTCTCATATCTGTACAGTGTAAGCACAGCCCAGTATAGGGACATCACTGCTACCTTCTCATATCCATACAGTGTAAGCACAGCCCAGCATAGGGATGCCCCCTGCTGCCTTCTCATATCTGTACAGTGTAATCACAGCCCAGCATAGTGACATCCACTGCTGCCTTCTCATATCCGTACAGTGTAAGCACAGCCCAGCATAGGGACGCCACTGCTGCCTTCTCATATCCATACAGTATAAGCATAGCCCAGCATAGGGACGCCACTGCTGCCTTCTCATATCCATACAGTGTAAGCACAGCCCAGCATAGGGACACCCACTGCTGCCTTCTCATATCTGTACAGTGTAATCACAGCCCAGCATAGGGGCGCCCACTGCTGCCTTCTCATATCAGTACAGTGTAAGCACAGCCCAGCATAGGGACGCCCACTGCTGTCTCCTCATATCCATACAGCGTAAGCACAGCCCAGTATAGGGACACCCACTGCTGCCTTCTCATATCCGTACAGCTTAAGTACAGCCCAGCACAGGGACACCCACTGCTGCCTTCTCATATCCATACAGTGTAATCACATCCCAGCATAGGGACGCCCACTGCTGCCTTCTCATATCCGTACAGTGTAAGCACAGCCCAGCATAGGGACGCCCACTGCTGCCTTCTCTTATCCGTACAGTGTAAGCACAGCCCAGTATAGGGACGCCCACTGCTGCCTTCTCATATCCGTACAGTGTAAGCACAGCCCAGCATAGGGACGCCCACTGCTCCCTTCTCATATCTGTACAGTGTAAGCACAGCCCAGCATAGGGACGCCCACTACTGCCTTCTCATATCCATACAGTGTAAGCACAGCCCAGCATAGGGACGCTCCCTGCTGCCTTCTCATATCCGTACAGTGTAATCACAGCCCAGCATAGGGATGCCCACTGCTGCCTTCTCATATCCGTACAGCTTAAGTACAGCCCAGCATAGGGACGCCCACTGCTGCCTTCTCATATCCGTACAGTGTAAGCACAGCCCAGCATAGGGACGCCCACTGCTGCCTTCTCATATCCGTACAGTGTAAGCACAGCCCAGCATAGGGGCGCCCACTGCTGCCTTCTCATATCAGTACAGTGTAAGCACAGCCCAGCATACAGACACCCACTGCTGCCTCCTCATATCTGTACAGTGTAAGCACAGCCCAGCATAGGGACGCCCACTGCTGCCTTCTCATATCCGTACAGTGTAAGCACAGCCCAGCATAGGGACGCCCACTGCTGCCTTCTCATATCTGTACAGTGTAAGCACAGCCCAGCATTGGGACGCCCCCTGCTGCCTTCTCATATCTGTACAGTGTAAGCACAGCCCAGTATAGGGACATCACTGCTACCTTCTCATATCCATACAGTGTAAGCACAGCCCAGCATAGGGATGCCCCCTGCTGCCTTCTCATATCTGTACAGTGTAATCACAGCCCAGCATAGTGACAACCACTGCTGCCTTCTCATATCCGTACAGTGTAAGCACAGCCCAGCATAGGGACGCCACTGCTGCCTTCTCATATCCATACAGTATAAGCATAGCCCAGCATAGGGACGCCACTGCTGCCTTCTCATATCCATACAGTGTAAGCACAGCCCAGCATAGGGACACCCACTGCTGCCTTCTCATATCTGTACAGTGTAATCACAGCCCAGCATAGGGGCGCCCACTGCTGCCTTCTCATATCAGTACAGTGTAAGCACAGCCCAGCATAGGGACGCCCACTGCTGTCTCCTCATATCCATACAGCGTAAGCACAGCCCAGTATAGGGACACCCACTGCTGCCTTCTCATATCCATACAGCTTAAGTACAGCCCAGCACAGGGACACCCACTGCTGCCTTCTCATATCCATACAGTGTAATCACTTCCCAGCATAGGGACGCCCACTGCTGCCTTCTCATATCCATACAGTGTAAGCACAGCCCAGCATAGGGACGCCCACTGCTGCCTTCTCTTATCCGTACAGTGTAAGCACAGCCCAGTATAGGGACGCCCACTGCTGCCTTCTCATATCCGTACAGTGTAAGCACAGCCCAGTATAGGGACACCCACTGCTGCCTCCTCATATCCAGACAGTGTAAGCACAGCCCAGCATAGGGACGCCACTGCTGCCTTCTCATATCCGTACATTGTAAGCACAGCCCAGAATAGGGACGCCATTGGTGCCTTCTCATATCCGTACAGTGTAAGCACAGCCCAGCATAGGGACGCCCACTGCTACCTTCTCATATCCATACAGTGTAAGCACAGCCCAGCATAGGGACACCCACTGCTGCCTCCTCATATCTGTACAGTGTAAGCACAGCCCAGCATAGGGAGGCCCACTGCTGCCTTCTCATATCCGTACAGTGTAAGCACAGCCCAGCATAGGGACGCCCACTGCTGCCTTCTCATATCCGTACAGTGTAAGCACAGCCCAGCATAGGGGCGCCCACTGCTGCCTTCTCATATCAGTACAGTGTAAGCACAGCCCAGCATACAGACACCCACTGCTGCCTCCTCTTATCTGTACAGTGTAAGCACAGCCCAGCATAGGGACGCCCACTGCTGCCTTCTCATATCCGTACAGTGTAAGCACAGCCAAGCATAGGGATGACCCCTTCTGCCTTCTCATATCTGTACAGTGTAAGCACAGCCCAGTGTAGGGACATCACTGCTACCTTCTCATATCCATACAGTGTAAGCACAGCCCAGTATAGGGACATCACTGCTACCTTCTCATATCCATACAGTGTAAGCACAGCCCAGCATAGGGACATCCACTGCTGCCTTCTCATATCCGTACAGTGTAAGCACAGCCCAGCATAGGGACGCCACTGCTGCCTTCTCATATCCATACAGTATAAGTACAGCCCAGCATAGGGACGCCACTGCTGCCTTCTCATATCCGTACAGTGTAAGCACAGCCCAGCACAAGGACGGTCACTGCTTCCTTCTCATATCCATACAGTGTAAGCACAACCCAGCATAGGGACACCCACTGCTGCCTTCTCATATCTGTACAGTGTAATCACAGCCCAGCATAGGGGCCCCCACTGCTGCCTTCTCATATCAGTACAGTGTAAGCACAGCCCAGCATAGGGACGCCCACTGCTGTCTCCTCATATCCATACAGCATAAGCACAGCCCAGTATAGGGACACCCACTGCTGCCTTCTCATATCCGTGCAGCTTAAGTACAGCCCAGCACAGGGACACCCACTGCTGCCTTCTCATATCCATACAGTGTAATCACATCCCAGCATAGGCACGCCCACTGCTGCCTTCTCATATCCGTACAGTGTAAGCACAGCCCAGCATAGGGGCGCCCACTGCTGCCTTCTCATATCAGTACAGTGTAAGCACCGCCCAGCATAGGGACGCCCACTGCTGTCTCCTCATATCCATACAGCGTAAGTACAGCCCAGCACAGGGACACCCACTGCTGCCTTCTCATATCCATACAGTGTAATCACATCCCAGCATAGGGACGCCCACTGCTGCCTTCTCATATCCGTACAGTGTAAGCACAGCCCAGCATAGGGACGCCCACTGCTGCCTTCTCTTATCCGTACAGTGTAAGCACAGCCCAGCATAGGGACGCCCACTGCTGCCTTCTCTTATCCGTACAGTGTAAGCACAGCCCAGTATAGGGACACCCACTGCTGCCTCCTCATATCCACACAGTGTAAGTACAGCCCAGCATAGGGACGCCACTGGTGCCTTCTCATATCCGTACAGTGTAAGCACAGCCCAGCATAGGGACGCCACTGCTGCCTTCTCATATCCGTACAGTGTAAGCACAGCCCAGCATAGGGACGCCCACTGCTGCCTTCTCATATCCATACAGTATAAGTACAGCCCAGCATAGGGATGCCCGCTGCTGCCTTCTCATATCCGTACAGTGTAAGCACAGCCCAGCATAGGGACGCCCACTGCTACCTTCTTATATCTGTACAGTGTAATCACAGCCCAGCATAGGGACGCCCACTGCTGCCTTCTCATATCTGTACAGTGTAAGCACAGCCCAGCATAGGGACGCCCACTGCTGCCTTCTCATATCTGTACAGTGTAAGCACAGCCCAGCATAGGGACGCCCACTGCTGCCTCCTCATATCCGTACAGTGTAAGCACAGCCCAGCATAGGGACGCTCACTGCTGCCTCCTCATATCCGTACAGTGTAAGCACAGCCCAGCATAGGGACGCCCACTGCTGCCTCCTCATATCCGTACAGTGTAAGCACAGCCCAGCATAGGGACGCCCACTGCTGCCTCCTCATATCCGTACAGTGTAAGCACAGCCCAGCATAGGGACGCCACTGCTGCCTTCTCATATCCATACAGTATAAGTACAGCCCAGCATAGGGACGTCCACTGCTGCCTTCTCACATCCGTACAGTGTAAGCACAGCCCAGCATAGAGACGCCCACTGCTGCCTCCTCATATCTGTACAGTGTAAGCACAGCCCAGCATAGGGACGTCCACTGCTGCCTTCTCATATCCATACAGTGTAAGTACAGCCCAGCATAGGAACACCCACTGCTGCCTTCTCATATCTGTACAGTGTAAGCACAGCCCAGCATAGGGACGCCCACTGCTCCCTTCTCATATCTGTACAGTGTAAGCACAGCCCAGCATAGGGACGCCCACTGCTGCCTTCTCATATCCATACAGTGTAAGCACAGCCCAGCATAGGGACGCTCCCTGCTGCCTTCTCATATCCGTACAGTGTAATCACAGCCCAGCATAGGGATGCCCACTGCTGCCTTCTCATATCCGTACAGCTTAAGTACAGCCCAGCATAGGGACGCCCACTGCTGCCTTCTCATATCCGTACAGTGTAAGCACAGCCCAGCATAGGGACGCCCACTGCTGCCTTCTCATATCCGTACAGTGTAAGCACAGCCCAGCATAGGGGCGCCCACTGCTGCCTTCTCATATCAGTACAGTGTAAGCACAGCCCAGCATACAGACACCCACTGCTGCCTCCTCATATCTGTACAGTGTAAGCACAGCCCAGCATAGGGACGCCCACTGCTGCCTTCTCATATCCGTACAGTGTAAGCACAGCCCAGCATAGGGACGCCCACTGCTGCCTTCTCATATCTGTACAGTGTAAGCACAGCCCAGCATTGGGACGCCCCCTGCTGCCTTCTCATATCTGTACAGTGTAAGCACAGCCCAGTATAGGGACATCACTGCTACCTTCTCATATCCATACAGTGTAAGCACAGCCCAGCATAGGGATGCCCCCTGCTGCCTTCTCATATCTGTACAGTGTAATCACAGCCCAGCATAGTGACATCCACTGCTGCCTTCTCATATCCGTACAGTGTAAGCACAGCCCAGCATAGGGACGCCACTGCTGCCTTCTCATATCCATACAGTATAAGCATAGCCCAGCATAGGGACGCCACTGCTGCCTTCTCATATCCATACAGTGTAAGCACAGCCCAGCATAGGGACACCCACTGCTGCCTTCTCATATCTGTACAGTGTAATCACAGCCCAGCATAGGGGCGCCCACTGCTGCCTTCTCATATCAGTACAGTGTAAGCACAGCCCAGCATAGGGACGCCCACTGCTGTCTCCTCATATCCATACAGCGTAAGCACAGCCCAGTATAGGGACAACCACTGCTGCCTTCTCATATCCATACAGCTTAAGTACAGCCCAGCACAGGGACACCCACTGCTGCCTTCTCATATCCATACAGTGTTATCACTTCCCAGCATAGGGACGCCCACTGCTGCCTTCTCATATCCATACAGTGTAAGCAAAGCCCAGCATAGGGACGCCCACTGCTGCCTTCTCTTATCCGTACAGTGTAAGCACAGCCCAGTATAGGGACGCCCACTGCTGCCTTCTCATATCCGTACAGTGTAAGCACAGCCCAGTATAGGGACACCCACTGCTGCCTCCTCATATCCAGACAGTGTAAGCACAGCCCAGCATAGGGACGCCACTGGTGCCTTCTCATATCCGTACAGTGCAAGCACAGCCCAGCATAGGGACGCCACTGCTGCCTTCTCATATCCGTACATTGTAAGCACAGCCCAGAATAGGGACGCCATTGGTGCCTTCTCATATCCGTACAGTGTAAGCACAGCCCAGCATAGGGACGCCCACTGCTACCTTCTCATATCCATACAGTGTAAGCACAGGCCAGCATAGGGACACCCACTGCTGCCTCCTCATATCTGTACAGTGTAAGCACAGCCCAGCATAGGGAGGCCCACTGCTGCCTTCTCATATCCGTACAGTGTAAGCACAGCCCAGCATAGGGACGCCCACTGCTGCCTTCTCATATCCGTACAGTGTAAGCACAGCCCAGCATAGGGGCGCCCACTGCTGCCTTCTCATATCAGTACAGTGTAAGCACAGCCCAGCATACAGACACCCACTGCTGCCTCCTCTTATCTGTACAGTGTAAGCACAGCCCAGCATAGGGACGCCCACTGCTGCCTTCTCATATCCGTACAGTGTAAGCACAGCCAAGCATAGGGACGCCCCCTTCTGCCTTCTCATATCTGTACAGTGTAAGCACAGCCCAGTGTAGGGACATCACTGCTACCTTCTCATATCCATACAGTGTAAGCACAGCCCAGTATAGGGACATCACTGCTACCTTCTCATATCCATACAGTGTAAGCACAGCCCAGCATAGGGACATCCACTGCTGCCTTCTCATATCCGTACAGTGTAAGCACAGCCCAGCATAGGGACGCCACTGCTGCCTTCTCATATCCATACAGTATAAGTACAGCCCAGCATAGGGACGCCACTGCTGCCTTCTCATATCCGTACAGTGTAAGCAGAGCCCAGCACAAGGACGGTCACTGCTTCCTTCTCATATCCATACAGTGTAAGCACAACCCAGCATAGGGACACCCACTGCTGCCTTCTCATATCTGTACAGTGTAATCACAGCCCAGCATAGGGGCCCCCACTGCTGCCTTCTCTTATCAGTACAGTGTAAGCACAGCCCAGCATAGGGACGCCCACTGCTGTCTCCTCATATCCATACAGCGTAAGCACAGCCCAGTATAGGGACACCCACTGCTGCCTTCTCATATCCGTGCAGCTTAAGTACAGCCCAGCACAGGGACACCCACTGCTGCCTTCTCATATCCATACAGTGTAATCACATCCCAGCATAGGGACGCCCACTGCTGCCTTCTCATATCCGTACAGTGTAAGCACAGCCCAGCATAGGGGCGCCCACTGCTGCCTTCTCATATCAGTACAGTGTAAGCACAGCCCAGCATAGGGACGCCCACTGCTGTCTCCTCATATCCATACAGCGTAAGCACAGCCCAGCATAGGGACACCCACTGCTGCCTTCTCATATCCGTACAGCTTAAGTACAGCCCAGCACAGGGACACCCACTGCTGCCTTCTCATATCCATACAGTGTAATCACATCCCAGCATAGGGACGCCCACTGCTGCCTTCTCATATCCGTACAGTGTAAGCACAGCCCAGCATAGGGACGCCCACTGCTGCCTTCTCTTATCCGTACAGTGTAAGCACAGCCCAGTATAGGGACGCCCACTGCTGCCTTCTCATATCCGTACAGTGTAAGCACAGCCCAGCATAGGGACGCCCACTGCTCCCTTCTCATATCTGTACAGTGTAAGCACAGCCCAGCATAGGGACGCCCACTACTGCCTTCTCATATCCATACAGTGTAAGCACAGCCCAGCATAGGGACGCTCCCTGCTGCCTTCTCATATCCGTACAGTGTAATCACAGCCCAGCATAGGGATGCCCACTGCTGCCTTCTCATATCCGTACAGCTTAAGTACAGCCCAGCATAGGGACGCCCACTGCTGCCTTCTCATATCCGTACAGTGTAAGCACAGCCCAGCATAGGGACGCCCACTGCTGCCTTCTCATATCCGTACAGTGTAAGCACAGCCCAGCATAGGGGCGCCCACTGCTGCCTTCTCATATCAGTACAGTGTAAGCACAGCCCAGCATACAGACACCCACTGCTGCCTCCTCATATCTGTACAGTGTAAGCACAGCCCAGCATAGGGACGCCCACTGCTGCCTTCTCATATCCGTACAGTGTAAGCACAGCCCAGCATAGGGACGCCCACTGCTGCCTTCTCATATCTGTACAGTGTAAGCACAGCCCAGCATTGGGACGCCCCCTGCTGCCTTCTCATATCTGTACAGTGTAAGCACAGCCCAGTATAGGGACATCACTGCTACCTTCTCATATCCATACAGTGTAAGCACAGCCCAGCATAGGGATGCCCCCTGCTGCCTTCTCATATCTGTACAGTGTAATCACAGCCCAGCATAGTGACATCCACTGCTGCCTTCTCATATCCGTACAGTGTAAGCACAGCCCAGCATAGGGACGCCACTGCTGCCTTCTCATATCCATACAGTATAAGCATAGCCCAGCATAGGGACGCCACTGCTGCCTTCTCATATCCATACAGTGTAAGCACAGCCCAGCATAGGGACACCCACTGCTGCCTTCTCATATCTGTACAGTGTAATCACAGCCCAGCATAGGGGCGCCCACTGCTGCCTTCTCATATCAGTACAGTGTAAGCACAGCCCAGCATAGGGACGCCCACTGCTGTCTCCTCATATCCATACAGCGTAAGCACAGCCCAGTATAGGGACACCCACTGCTGCCTTCTCATATCCATACAGCTTAAGTACAGCCCAGCACAGGGACACCCACTGCTGCCTTCTCATATCCATACAGTGTAATCACTTCCCAGCATAGGGACGCCCACTGCTGCCTTCTCATATCCATACAGTGTAAGCACAGCCCAGCATAGGGACGCCCACTGCTGCCTTCTCTTATCCGTACAGTGTAAGCACAGCCCAGTATAGGGACGCCCACTGCTGCCTTCTCATATCCGTACAGTGTAAGCACAGCCCAGTATAGGGACACCCACTGCTGCCTCCTCATATCCAGACAGTGTAAGCACAGCCCAGCATAGGGACGCCACTGGTGCCTTCTCATATCCGTACAGTGCAAGCACAGCCCAGCATAGGGACGCCACTGCTGCCTTCTCATATCCGTACATTGTAAGCACAGCCCAGAATAGGGACGCCATTGGTGCCTTCTCATATCCGTACAGTGTAAGCACAGCCCAGCATAGGGACGCCCACTGCTACCTTCTCATATCCATACAGTGTAAGCACAGCCCAGCATAGGGACACCCACTGCTGCCTCCTCATATCTGTACAGTGTAAGCACAGCCCAGCATAGGGAGGCCCACTGCTGCCTTCTCATATCCGTACAGTGTAAGCACAGCCCAGCATAGGGACGCCCACTGCTGCCTTCTCATATCCGTACAGTGTAAGCACAGCCCAGCATAGGGGCGCCCACTGCTGCCTTCTCATATCAGTACAGTGTAAGCACAGCCCAGCATACAGACACCCACTGCTGCCTCCTCTTATCTGTACAGTGTAAGCACAGCCCAGCATAGGGACGCCCACTGCTGCCTTCTCATATCCGTACAGTGTAAGCACAGCCAAGCATAGGGATGCCCCCTTCTGCCTTCTCATATCTGTACAGTGTAAGCACAGCCCAGTGTAGGGACATCACTGCTACCTTCTCATATCCATACAGTGTAAGCACAGCCCAGTATAGGGACATCACTGCTACCTTCTCATATCCATACAGTGTAAGCACAGCCCAGCATAGGGACATCCACTGCTGCCTTCTCATATCCGTACAGTGTAAGCACAGCCCAGCATAGGGACGCCACTGCTGCCTTCTCATATCCATACAGTATAAGTACAGCCCAGCATAGGGACGCCACTGCTGCCTTCTCATATCCGTACAGTGTAAGCACAGCCCAGCACAAGGACGGTCACTGCTTCCTTCTCATATCCATACAGTGTAAGCACAACCCAGCATAGGGACACCCACTGCTGCCTTCTCATATCTGTACAGTGTAATCACAGCCCAGCATAGGGGCCCCCACTGCTGCCTTCTCATATCAGTACAGTGTAAGCACAGCCCAGCATAGGGACGCCCACTGCTGTCTCCTCATATCCATACAGCGTAAGCACAGCCCAGTATAGGGACACCCACTGCTGCCTTCTCATATCCGTGCAGCTTAAGTACAGCCCAGCACAGGGACACCCACTGCTGCCTTCTCATATCCATACAGTGTAATCACATCCCAGCATAGGGACGCCCACTGCTGCCTTCTCATATCCGTACAGTGTAAGCACAGCCCAGCATAGGGGCGCCCACTGCTGCCTTCTCATATCAGTACAGTGTAAGCACCGCCCAGCATAGGGACGCCCACTGCTGTCTCCTCATATCCATACAGCGTAAGTACAGCCCAGCACAGGGACACCCACTGCTGCCTTCTCATATCCATACAGTGTAATCACATCCCAGCATAGGGACGCCCACTGCTGCCTTCTCATATCCGTACAGTGTAAGCACAGCCCAGCATAGGGACGCCCACTGCTGCCTTCTCTTATCCGTACAGTGTAAGCACAGCCCAGTATAGGGACACCCACTGCTGCCTCCTCATATCCACACAGTGTAAGTACAGCCCAGCATAGGGACGCCACTGGTGCCTTCTCATATCCGTACAGTGTAAGCACAGCCCAGCATAGGGACGCCACTGCTGCCTTCTCATATCCGTACAGTGTAAGCACAGCCCAGCATAGGGACGCCCACTGCTGCCTTCTCATATCCATACAGTATAAGTACAGCCCAGCATAGGGATGCCCGCTGCTGCCTTCTCATATCCGTACAGTGTAAGCACAGCCCAGCATAGGGACGCCCACTGCTACCTTCTTATATCTGTACAGTGTAATCACAGCCCAGCATAGGGACGCCCACTGCTGCCTTCTCATATCTGTACAGTGTAAGCACAGCCCAGCATAGGGACGCCCACTGCTGCCTTCTCATATCTGTACAGTGTAAGCACAGCCCAGCATAGGGACGCCCACTGCTGCCTCCTCATATTCGTACAGTGTAAGCACAGCCCAGCATAGGGACGCTCACTGCTGCCTCCTCATATCCGTACAGTGTAAGCACAGCCCAGCATAGGGACGCCCACTGCTGCCTCCTCATATCCGTACAGTGTAAGCACAGCCCAGCATAGGGACGCCCACTGCTGCCTCCTCATATCCGTACAGTGTAAGCACAGCCCAGCATAGGGACGCCCACTGCTGCCTCCTCATATCCGTACAGTGTAAGCACAGCCCAGCATAGGGACGCCCACTGCTGCCTTCTCATAACCTTACAGTGTAAGCACAGCCCAGCATAGGGACACCTACTGCTGCCTTCTCATATCCGTACAGTGTAAGCAGAGCCAAGCATAGGGACGCCCACTGCTGCCTTCTCATATCCGTACAGTGTAAGCACAGCCCAGCATAGGGACGCCCACTGCTACCTTCTTATATCTGTACAGTGTAATCACAGCCCAGCATAGGGACTCCCACTGCTGCCTTCTCATATCTGTACAGTGTAAGCACAGCCCAGCATAGGGACGCCCACTGCTGCCTTCTCATATCTGTACAGTGTAATCACAGCCCAGCATAGGGACACCCACTGCTGCCTTCTCATATCCATACAGTGTAAGCACAGCCCAGCATAGGGACGCCACTGCTGCCTCCTCATATCCGTACAGTGTAATCACAGCCCAGCATAGGGACGCCCCCTGCTGCTTTCTCATAACCGTCCATCGACGTGCAACAGCGTAAACATCGGTACCATCGATGCACATCAGGCAGTCACACAGCGCATAAGTCGGTCTCACCAGCCGCAGACACTGCAGCTCTCCTGAGGCGCAGAGGTCTCTTATGCTGCGAAGGCGATCGCAATGGCTCATTTATGCGCACCCAAGGAACGACGGTTGAACGGTGCCAACACGCCTGCATTTTTCTAACCACCCCCAGTTTCTTCCCCCAAACGCTGACTACCTGTCATTCACTTTACGAGTCTTTCCTCTGTACAAGTGTAATCGCAATGCAATCGCTGCCTGCGCGATGTGCGGCTTTCACGCATACAATCGCACCATCTGCGAAAATATCAGCTTTGTGAAAATCTATGAATCAGGCCCAGTGCGTGGTACGGAAACAATGGAGCGCAACAATAGGGCCATGCAGAGGCGTACTCATTTCTGTCACAACTCCCAATTGGGGGGATGTGACGATGCAGCTGCCGGCTACGCTGACTTGGGTGGATACATAAATACCTGTGCTTCTAGCTGGTGCAAGCGCGCCCTGATGATGGCGGCTATGAGACCGAGGACCTGACACAGAGGTGCACACCGCGCTGATGTTAATGTAGTTCGTGGATTATTTGCCACTGCGTATGAGAGAAGTCCTGTGAAAACACCAATGGTGCATGCGTTACACAGAGAGCACGCTCAGCGATTCTGCTGCAATCAGTATAGGCGGCATCATATAGGGGGCAGCAAAGTGATGGGCGCTCCTGGGCGGTGACTGGGAGGTGGCCTGAAGAGAACTCAAATATGCAAATAAAGTCTCTCATGGGCGTGTGATGGGAGTGTCATGGGCGTGTGATGGGAGTGTCATGGATGTGTGATGGGAGTGTCATGGGCGGGTGATGGGAGTGTCATGGGCGTGTGATGGGAGTGTCATGGGCGTGTGATGGGAGTGTCATGGGCGTGTGATGGGAGTGTTATGGGCGTATGATGGGAGTGTCATGGGCATGTGATGGGAGTGTCATGGACGTGTGATGGGAGTGTCATGGGTGTGTGATGGGATGATGGGAGTGTCATGGGCGTGTGATGGGAGTGTCATGGGCGTGTGATGGGAGTGTCGTGGGCGTGTGATGGGAGTGTCATGGGTGTGTGATGGGATGATGGGAGTGTCATGGGCGTGTGATGGGAGTGTCATGGGCGTGTGATGGGAGTGTCATGGGCGTGTGATGTGAGTGTCATGGGCGTGTGATGGGAGTGTCATGGGCCTGTGATGGGAGTGTCATGGGCCTGTGATGGGAGTGTCGTGGGCCTGTGATGGGAGTGTCGTGGACGTGTGATGGGAGTGTCATGGACCTGTGATGGGAGTGTCATGGGCCTGTGATGGGAGTGTCGTGGACGTGTGATGGGAGTGTCATGGACCTGTTATGTGAGTGTCATGGGCGTTTGATGGGAGTTTCATGGAGGTGTGATGGGAGTGTCAAGGGCGTGTGATGGGAGTGTCATGGGCGTGTGATGGGAGTGTCATGGGCGTGTGACGGGAGTGTCGTGGGCCTGTGAGTCGTGGGCTGTGATGGTAGTGTCATGGGCGTGTGATGGGAGTGCCATGGGCGTGTGATGGGAGTGTCATGGGCGTGTGATGGGAGTGTCATGGGCCTGTGATGGGAGTGTCATGGGCCTGTGATGGGAGTGTCATGGACGTGTGATGGAAGTGTCATGGACGTGTGATGGGAGTGTCATGGACCTGTGATGGGAGTGTCATGGACGTGTGATGGGAGTCTCATGGGCCTGCAATGGGAGTGTCATGGGCGTGTGATGGGAGTGTCATGGGCGTGTGATGGGAGTGTCATGGGCGTGTGATGGGAGTGTCATGGGCGTGTGATGGGAGTGTCGTGGACGTGTGATGGGAGTGTCATGGGCGTGTGATGGGAGTGTCATGGGCGTGTGATGAGAGTGTCATGAACATGTAATAGGAGTGTCATGGGCGTGTGATGGGAGTGTCATGGGTGTGTGATGGGAGTATCATGGGTGAGTGATGGGAGTATCAAGGGCGTGTAATGGGAGTGTCATGGGTGTGTGATGGGAGTGTCATGGGTGTGTGATGGGAGTATCATGGGTGAGTGATGGGAGTATCATGGGCGTGTGATGGGAGTGTCATGGTTATTGGTGTTGTGAAGATCTTCGTTCACTACTAACCCTCACAAATCCACTGCTCAACCCCGGCATTCCGAATGCACCAGATACCTGCAAAAGTGTTCACAAACTTCTAGAGAAGATCATGCTCTAAGGCTGCCCTCTCCCTCTCTAAACAGTCATATTTTAACATCTCCTCCCAGTCCTCAAATCCCCCAGCGTCTCTTCACCACCTTCAACTCCTTGCTATGCCCGCCCTCTCCTTGTCTCCCTTCCTTGCTCTCTGCCCTTGACTTTGCACCTACTTTAGATCTAAAATTGATTCCATACATCAGGACGTCATATCCCACCAGTCCCCAGCTCTCCACCTCCCTCCTCCTTTCCCGGGTCAGCCCTCCCCATCCATTTTACCAACTATGATATCCTTCTCCCCTGTATCTGGAGAGGAAGTCATGGCCCTCATCTGACCCCCCCCTTCCCCCAATCCCTTCATGTCTCCTCCGCTACCTCTCCCCTTGTGCCTGCTCCCATCTTGTCCACCTCCTCTATCTCTCCCCTCATCTGGCACTGTCCCTTCTGCATTCAAGCATGCCCTTGTCTCCCCATTCTTAAAAACCCTACCCTTGATCCTAACATTCTCTCTAACTACCGTCCCATCTCTATCCTCCCTTTTGCCTCAAAACTCCTTGAGCATATTGTTTACAACCGTCTTACCACCTTTATTTCCTCATTGACCCTTTTCATTCTGTCTTCCATTCTCTCCACTTCACTGAAACTGCCATCATGAAAGTCAGCAATTACCTTATTGTTGCCAAATCCAAGGGCCTCTACTCTCTGCTCATTCTCCTTGACCTCTCTGCTGCTTTTGACACTGTGGACCAGCCTCTCCTCCTGCAAATCCTTCACTCCCTTGGTCTACGTGACACTGCCCTCTCCTGGCTATCCCCCTATCTCTCATGACTCCTCCCCCCTACCCACAGCCTCTTACAGTAGGTGATCCCTAAGGTTCTGTTCTTGGACCTCTCCTATTTTCCCTCTATACGTCCTCTCTAGGTGAACTGATCAGCTCCTCTGACCTGATGATACTCAGATCTACCTTTCCTCTTCTGACCTCTCCCCCTCTCTTCTGACTCATATCTCCAACTGTCTCTCTGCTATCTCTTTTCTTAAACTAAATATGCCTAAGACTGAACTGATTATCTTCCCAACCTCCCACATAACCTAACTATTTCTTTATCACTTGATGACACAAATATCTCCTCTAGCCCCAAAGTGCGCTGTCTTGAAGTTATCCTGGCCACCTCCCTCTGCTTCAAACCACATATCCTGTCGTTTCCATCTCAAAAATATTTCCAAGATCAGACCCTTTCTCACAAAGGATGCTACTAAAACCCTCATACACTCACTGGTCATCTCCAGATTGGATTACTGTAACCTCCTCCCATCTGGCCTCCCCAACTCCCATCTCTCTCCTCTCCAGATTGTCCTCAATACTGCTGCTTGGCTCATCTTCCTCTCCAAACGCTTTACATTTGCCTCCCCTCTACTACAAGCCCTCCATTGGCTCTCCTCAGAGCCGTAACTAGACTTTTTGGTGCCCTGTGCCAAAAAGAGCATTGGCACCCCCTCATTTTTCAAAGGGATATAATGCACCCAAAAAATGGCCATGGCTTCATAGGGAAGGGCCAGGGAAGAGATAGGAGAGCCCAGGAGATGCTGGGGATGAAATAAGAGGAAGCTAAAAGCAAGAATGATAATAAACAGAAATTTGACAGGCCCAAACAGTGCCCCCTGACCTGTGGTGCCCTGTGCGATGGCACCGGCCGCACTACCCTAGCTACGGCCGTGGCTCCCCTTCCCTTTCAGAACCCAATTCAAGGTTCTCACACTCGCCTACAAAGCCCTCACCCATTCCTCTCCTATTTAAATCTCTGATCTCATCTCCCTTCACTCTCCTGTCCACCCTCTTTGTTCAACTAATGCACGCCGCCTCTCATGCCAACTGATTACTTCCACCCACACCCATCTCCAAGATTTTGCCCGTGCTGCTTCCTACCTCTAGAACTCTCTCCCTCTCCCCATCAGACTCTTCACCTCTCTACAATCCTTCAAATGGGCTCTCAAGACCCACTACTTCATCACAGCCTTCCAGCTCTCCTCCTAACCTGCTGCTACTTGCTCCTTCCTCCCTGTCTACCCCACCTGTGTCACATCTGTTTGTCTGACCCTCCACTTTAGAATGTCAGATCTTACGAGCAGGACCCTCAACCCTCGTGTGCTTTTCCTTACTTTACTTTCATCTACTTCTTATTAAGGCTCATACACACTAGACGATGTGCTGTATGAACGATATTGGTGAAAGATTTCCATTGAACTCTCTATAGTGCAGGACAAATGATGTTGGGTGTACACACTGACAGATATCTTTCAGTGAAGTCATCCTGTCACATCTCTGAACAGACAATTACAGATGATATTGTCAGATTGGCCTGCATGTGCGGACGACAAAAAACATCGTTAACAACACGCGGGAACGCTCATCGTTAGGTCGGTCACTGCATACACACTAAACAATATGAACGATTTATCGATAAACAGTATCGTTATCGTCCATATCGTTCATAAACATCGTCTAGTCTGTATGCGCCTTTACTCCCCACTAGGGCACCTAACACTTGGCTGCTTATGCTCTGCTGCCTATGTGGGTGTTATGGTCGCTAATGTAGCAATGTACAGTATATGTCCTTGTCCTGCAATCTATTGTATTGTACTGTAAGTCACTGGTCTCCTATATGTTTATGTACTGTGTAAGGCGCTGCGGAACACTTGTGGCACCATATAAATGAATGATAATAATAATTCACCCCAGATCATATTATATAAAATATATTTTATTATTACATAGCAGGCAGTGTCGGACTGAGGCATGAAGGGCCCACCAGGGTAATACAGTGGTTAGGGTCCACCCTTAAGGGGTGTGGTCAGTCACAAAGATGTGGCCAGCCACCACAAAGGTGTGGCTGACCATTAGAGAGTGTAAGGTCTGGGCCCCTTTAAATACTGATAGTGCATGATGATAATGTACCGGATTGATAACAGCAATGCACTGTAGTGAGTACACCATGCTTCTGGGAATGCAGTATAATGTAACATACAGTGTGTATAATAATAATGCACATGATGGTCTAATGCACTATACGTGTGATAGGGGACCCTGGTACTGACCAGCCAGTGTCTAAAACCTAATGAGAACTGCATTAGGTATAGTAAAGGTGATATAAATGCCATTGTAAAAAAAAAGCTCTTACCACTGGGATGTAAGGAAGCTCTTACCACTGGGGTACAAAAGGTTAACATGTGAATGATTGACGCAAAAATGGTCAACACATTTATTTTTTTAATTTTATTTTTTGTTAGGATTAGGCACTTACTGTATGCTTAGGCACTAGGAGGGACGGTTAGTGTTAGGCACTAGGAGGGACGGTTAGTGTTAGGCACTAGGAGGGACGGTTAGTGTTAGGCACTAGGAAGGACGGTTAGTGTTAGGCACTAGGAAGGACGGTTAGTATTAGGCACTAGGAAGGACGGTTAGTGTTAGGCACTAGGAGGGACGGTTAGTGTTAGGCACTAGGAGGGACGGTTAGTGTTAGGCACTAGGAGGGACGGTTAGTGTTAGGCACTAGGAGGGACGGTTAGTGGGACAGTTAGTGTTAGGCACTAGGAGGGAGGGTTAGTATTAGGCACTAGGAGGGACGGTTAGTGTTAGGCACTAGGAGGGACGGTTAGTGTTAGGCACTAGGAGGGACGGTTAGTGTTAGGCACTAGGAGGGACGGTTAGGGTTAGGCACTAGGAAGGACGGTTAGTGTTAGGCACTAGGAAGGACGGTTAGGGTTAGGCACTAGGAGGGCCGGTTAGTGTTAGGCACTAGGAAGGACGGTTAGGGTTAGGCACTAGGAGGGCCGGTTAGAGTTAGGCACTAGGAGGGACGGTTAGTGTCAGGCACTAGGAGGGACGTTTAGTGTTAGGCACTAGGAGGGACGTTTAGTGTTAGGCACTAGGAGGGACGGTTAGTGTTAGGCACTAGGAGGGATGGTTAGTGTTAGGCACTAGGAGGGACGGTTAGTGTTAGGCACTAGGAGAGACGGTTAGTGTTAGGCACTAGGAGGGACGGTTAGTGGGATGGTTAGTGTTAGGCACTAGGAGGGACGGTTAGAGAAAGGCACTAGGAGGGACGGTTAGTATTAGGCACTAGGAGCGACGGTTAGTGTTAGGCACTAGGAGGGACGGTTAGTGTTAGGCACTAGGAGGGACAGTTAGTGTAAGTCACTAGGAGGGACAGTTAGTGTAAGTCACTAGGAGGGACGGTTAGTTAAGTCACTAGGAGGGACGGTTAGTGTTAGGCACTAGGAAGGACGGTTAGTGTTAGGCACTAGGAGGGCCGGTTAGAGTTAGGCACTAGGAGGGACGGTTAGTGTTAGGCACTAGGAGGGACGGTTAGTGTTAGGCACTAGGAGGGACGGTTAGTGTTAGGCACTAGGAGGGACGGTTAGTGTTAGGCACTAGGAGGGACGGTTAGTGTTAGGCACTAGGAGGGACGGTTAGTGTTAGGCACTAGGAGAAATGGTTAGTGTTAGGCACTAAGAGGGACGGTTAGTTAGGCACTAGGAGGAACGTTTAGTGTTAGGCACTAGGAGGGACGGTTAGTGTTAGGCACTAGGAGGGATGGTTAGTGTTAGGCACTAGGAGGGATGGTTAGTGTTAGGAGGGACGGTCAGTGTTAGGCACTAGGAGGGACGATTAGTATTAGGCACTAGGAAGGACGGTTAGTGTTAGGCACTAGGAGGGACGGTTAGCGTTAGGCACTAGGAGGGACGGTTAGCGTTAGGCACTAGGAGGGACAGTTAGCATTAGGCACTAGGAGGGACGGTTAGCGTTAGGCACTAGGAGGGACGGTTAGCGTTAGGCACTAGGAGGGACGGTTAGCGTTAGGCACTAGGAGGGACGGTTAGTGTTAGGCACTAGGAGGGACGGTTAGTCTTAGGCACTAGGAGGAATGGTTAGTGTTAGGCACTAGGAGGAATGGTTAGTGTTAGGCACTAGGAAGAACGGGTAGTGTTAGGCACCAAAGGGAAGGTTAGGGTTAGTAATAAGATTAGGGTTAGAAAACAAAAAAAAGTTGTCAACCATTTTTATGCTGACCATTCCCATGTCGACATTTTGTCCCTTTCAACCTTTTGTACCAGTCGACCTACAGTACATGCGTGTCGACATTGTGTGTCGACCTTTTGTAACTGTCGACCTATTAAACGTCGACCATCTGGTGTCAGTCTATTGCTTGTCATCCTTTTTAATGTCGATCTAATAATTCACCCCCCCCTTAGAGGGGGGGTCCGTAGAAATGGGGCCACCGGAAACTTCCCCTGTACACCTGTAAGCCAGTCTGACCCTGTTAGCAGTTATGTGCTCCTTGCTCTCACGACAGACCTGGAGGTCTCCAATTCATTTGTTAGTCACCTTCAAAGTGCTCTTAATTAAAAATGCATAAAACCAAATGTCAGTCAGACATACCAGAATCAGCGCCTCCTGTACAACATGTTCACGTTAAACTATTGTAATTAAATTACTGTTTCTGGACTTTGCAAGTTTTTTTATTATTTTTTTAAGAAAATTCAGTTACAGTAATCCCATTATTCTGCGCCTTCTCCAGCCATTAGTCACAGTGCAGTGACTGTGTAGAGTGTTGTAGTTTAGCAGTGTTGGCATGTAGTCCCGTTTAGTCATTCTCTGCGTGTTGCCACCCTGCCCTTGTCTGAACGCTCACTTGCCGCATTGCAGGGGACTTTGGCACAGTACAGGCTGTTATTGTGCACTCACTTAAATTGGAGAATTTCAGATGAAGCCAAAAAACGAATTCTCTCACCGTGTCTTTGAGCCTAAAGCAAATTATGTTATTCTACGGCCGGATTTTGTTATACATGTTCTGTAAAACTGGAATCTCGGCCAGAGGGACTCTAGAACTGGTAAATAACAGTATATTGTGTCAGTAATCTTTATATTATATATTTATAGAAATGAGTTGTTAAAGGGGATGGATTGTATTATTAATCGTTATCGGTGGATTCAGCAGCAGCAGGAGGGTGTACCGAACTGGATGGTGTCCAAGGATTGGTAGTCTTGTCTTCCTGACCTGTTATGCCCCCTGCACAAGGCCAAGTCCACCCAGCTGTTGCCATATCCAGCAGTATAACTGATTCCTCCACCTTCACACGAGTCTCTCTCATTCTTGCGGCTGTAGACCCTAGCATTGTCCACCTGACTCCCTGGAAGTACAGCATAGAAACGCACGTACGCACTGTCATGTATAGGGGATGAGCCACTTCTAACCTAATGGCCTGAAAACGTGCAGGTGGTGTAGAAGAAGTAATCTCTGACATGGTGGGAGTATTATAACCGAAGGTGATAAATACTGTAGCAAAGTAACAAAAATGTGAAGAGTAATATACATAACAGTAGTGCATGGTAGTAATGTTCCTCAGGGCTGGTGGAAGACTCCCTCTGTTCCTCACAGCTGGTATAGGACACCCTCTGTTCCTCAGGGCTGGTATAGGACTCCCTCTGTTCCTCAGGGCTGGTATAGGACTCCCTCTGTTCCTCAGGGCTGGTATAGGACACCCTCTGTTCCTCAGGGCTGGTATAGGACTCCCTCTGTTCTTCAGGGCTGGTATAGGACACCCTCTGTTCCTCAGGGCTGGTATAGGACACCATCTCTGTTCCTCACGGCTTGTATAGGACACCCTCTGTTCCTCAGGGCTGGTATAGGACTCCCTCTGTTCCTCACAGCTGCTATAGGACTCCCTCTGTTCCTCACGGCTTGTATAGGACACCCTCTGTTCCTCAGGGCTGGTATAGAACTCCCTCTGTTCCTCACGGCTGGTATAGGACACCCTCTGTTCCTCACAGCTGGTATAGGACACCCTCTGTTCCTCACATTTGGGATAGGACACCCTCTGTTCCTCATATTTGGGATAGGACACCACCCTCTGTTCCTCAGGGCTGGTATAGAACTCCCTGTTCCCCAGGGCTGGTATAGAACACCCTCTGTTCCTCAGGGCTGGTATAGAACTCCCTCTGTTCCTCAGGGCTGGTATAGGACCCCCTCTGTTCATCGAGGCATGGTATAGAATCATTTTGTTCCTCACATTTGGGATAGGACTCCCTCTGTTCCTCACATTTGGGATAGGACTCCCTCTGTTCCTCACATTTGGGATAGGACACCCTCTGTTCCTCAGGGCTGGTATAGAACACCCTCTGTTCCTCAGGGCTGGTATAGAACACCCTCTGTTCCTCAGGGCTGGTATAGAACACCCTCTGTTCCTCAGGGCTGGTATAGAACACCCTCTGTTCCTCACGGCTGGTATAGGACACCCTCTGTTCCTCACGGCTGGTATAGGACACCCTCTGTTCCTCACAGCTGGTATAGGACACCCTCTGTTCCTCACATTTGGGATAGGACACCCTCTGTTCCTCAGGGCTGGTATAAAACTCCCTGTTCCTCAGGGCTGGTATAGAACACCCTCTGTTCCTCAGGGCTGGTATAGAACTCCCTCTGTTCCTCAGGGCTGGTATAGGACACCCTTTGTTCATCGAGGCATGGTATAGAATCATTTTGTTCCTCACATTTGGGA
This sequence comes from Taudactylus pleione, assembly GCA_031769625.1. Lineage (NCBI taxonomy): Eukaryota > Metazoa > Chordata > Amphibia > Anura > Myobatrachidae > Taudactylus > Taudactylus pleione. The sequence goes on from JAUIMM010001621.1 coordinate 449,949, forward strand.
TAGGACTCCCTCTGTTCCTCACATTTGGGATAGGGCTCCCTCTGTTCCTCACATTTGGGATAGGGCTCCCTCTGTTCCTCACATTTGGGATAGGACTCACTCTGTTCCTCACATTTGGGATAAGACTCGCTCTGTTCCTCACATTTGTGATAGGACTCGCTCTGTTCCTCACATTTGTGATAGGACTCGCTCTGTTCCTCACATTTGGGATAGGACTCGCTCTGTTCCTCACATTTGTGATAGGACTTCCTCTGTTCCTCAGGGCTGGAATAGGACACCCTCTGTTCCTCACATTTGGGTTAGGGCTCCCTCTGTTCCTCACATTTGGGATAGGGCTCCCTCTGTTCCTCACATTTGGGATAGGACTCCCTCTGTTCCTCACATTTGGGATAGGACTCCCTCTGTTCCTCACACCTGGCATAAGACTTCCTCCCAGCTTTTATTCTATGCTCTTCTGTCTGTGTTTAGTGCTCTTATGGGCACAGTACTCACACTGACTGTGGCCCTGATTCAGAGTGAGGAGCAAATACACAAAAAAAAAACAATTTGCACCTTGGCAAAACTTTGTTGAACCCCAGAAGGGGCAAATTTATAATGTACAGTTGGGAAGGGTCATGTTCTAGCTTAATTCTAAATGGTACAAAAACAAAGCTGCTCAGTATTTGTTCACTACATGCAAAAATAGTCAGTGTTTTCCTCGTGTGCAAAAAAACAAAGCCGTTTGCATCCATTGCACTAGATCATGGTTTGTTCCAGGAGCAAATTCCTTCTTGTTAGCTCCTGTTTTTATTTGCTCCTAGTTCTGTAACAGGTCCAGTGTGTTTTACTCTTGAGTAGGCTCAGCAGCTGTACAGACTCTTATATCGATGTCTCTGGGCTCCTCAGGGTAATATTTTAGGGGGAGGGGGGGCCTGGACTGCACACCCTAGCTCTTTCTAATGGGATGTGCTACCTAGCTGAGACTTAATACTACCACATAGAAAAAAGAGAGAGATCAGATGCACCATACAACCATTAATAATTATACATCATATACAAGGTTATTGGCATAAATTTGTCCAAAGTTATGAGCTTACCCACCAACGTCAAGGTAACCTCATCGGATAAGTCTCTAACACTAACCACCCCAGGGCACCATACAGTGGCGTAAGTTCATCCCAGACGCCCGGAGGCAAGTTATAATTTGGTGCCCCCCTGTCACAGCCGCTGCCACTGTAATGTAGCAATGCACATGCAGACAGGCTATAGATAGACGAAGGCAGCAGCTGATGGTCTGACATGGAGCTCTCCACTAGTGTATGGTGGCTTCTCAGGTGTCGGGAAGGGGTGCATGTATTGGGCAGCTGTGAGGATACACTCCGAGTACATAGTTACAGCCCTAAGTGGGGTGAATATGTTGTGGACAATGGAGGAGGTGCCCCCTTCAGTGCTGAAGCCCGGCGGCAGGCGCCTCCATTGTCTCCCATAGTTCTGCCCCTGGCACCATACAAAATAAAATAAAAAATAGCAGTGAAGTGTTGAAGTGTTAGGTACGTGAAAGTGGCTGCTTAGTGTTGTAAGTGTAAAAAAAAATGAAAAATAAATGTGTGAAAATGTAACATATATAAAAAAAACAAACAGGGCTATATTCAATTGGGCGCGAGGTTTAGCGATGTAAAAAACCTTGCACCCCACGCGCCCATTTTTTGAATACCGTGAGTATGCGCGCTCCCGATACCTGCGGTATCCAATGTTAAAAATGTGGTTGCAGGGTTTTCAGAGCTGAAAAGCCTGTGCCGCAAAATGTAAAAAAAAAAAATCTGCACTTACCTGGCTGGGGGTCTCCGCAGCTCTCAGAGGCCTCCCTCTATCTTCTTACTGGAGAGAGGGGGCTTCTGGGATGCTCCAGGACCTGGTGGGAGGGCCAAGGGCTGCTGGGAGATGTAGTTCTCCCAGCGCCCATTCCGGGGGGGCCACACATACATTGGGGGGGATACACATACACCGGGGGTCACACACACTCACTCATACACACACTTACAAACGCTCACACACACTGACATACCCACCCTGCTGCAGAAGAGCCGGCTCCCGACGCTGAATACAGAAGACAGCGCTGCAGGAGGTAAGTAATTAAGGACTAATTAAGCTAATTAGAAACTTCCATTGCTTAATTAGTCCCAAGGGGGGGGGGGGGGGTGCTGTCGGGGACCCAGAGCAAGTTCCACTGATATTTCCTTAAATTAATGATTTAAGGAAAAATCTCACTTGCTCTGGAGGTGCGAGGAAAAAATCCTCCCGGACCTCACAATAAAAAAAAACACGCACCTAATTGAATAGCAGAATTCCCACGCCTACAGGAAGTACCTCACAGGTGCGGGATTTCTGCTAATCTCGCACCCAATTGAATATGCCCCATAGAGTGATATAAAGTGTTAAAAATAAGTATTAAGTGGTGGTGCCCCAAAGAAGTCCATCCAGAGCAGTTCAAGGGGCCCCACGCCCCAAAATTCACCCCATAACTGACTTGATATATAGTTCTAACTGCATATAGTTCTTACCTGTGGCTTTGCTATACAGACTGTGCAGTCAGCAAATGCTGGGTCCCTAATTAAAAACATCAGAGGCAGGTGGGCGGGGTGCTAGTCCAGATTGAAGGAGTCTCTGCCTTCAAGTTGGTATACATACATGGACATAATATATTAAATATTTTAGGGAAGGGGCCTGGACTGCACACCCTAGCTCTTTCTAATGGGATGTGCTTCCTAGCTGAGACTTAATACTACAACATAGAAAATAAGAGACCAGATGTACCATACAACCATTAATAATTATACATCATATACAAGGTTTTTTGGCATAAATTTGGCCAAAGTTATGAGCTTACCCACCAACGTCATGGTAACCTCATTGGGTAAGTCCCTGACACTATGGGGGTTCATGTCTGGGGCATGTGGGCCGATCTGGCAATCACTCTATGCCTACCTCCTCCTCTGCCCCTTGTTCTAGCACCAAAAGCCCCGATTTGGGTGGTATCTAACCCCCTAACAATTTACCACCTAAGGCTACACTGGACAGCCCCCTAATGCTGGTAACTCCTGTTATCCTTCCAAACAACTCTCCCCTTCCACCGCATGTCGGCTCTGGGTTACAATAATATAATATAAAATACTAATATGTGTGACTTGCTGTCCTTGAATACCCAGCAAACCCTTTAGCAACTGCTTTATGAACGTTTCAGGATGATCTCGAGCTTGCGGTTGCTCGCAATCCAACGGCCTTGTGCATGCCCTGAATATTTTTTGCCACGACAGCCGAGAAATACAATAAAGGTAAATCCTGGCAATATGAAATTAGCGCGATAAGCGACGATCGTTTTTTTTATTTTTACACTTTTAGTTGCAGTAATTGTAATTATAAATCACTCAATGGAAACCGTTCACTGCCGCTTCGTTGTTACATTTTAACACACGTCCTCCAGGTCTCAGTGTCTCGCGTTCACTGTAAAAATTGGTGGAAGATCCTCTACCCTTAGGAACCGACTCCAGCGATCACTTCATAACTGTTACCATTTCTTGCAGGCGGTTTGGGACGCTGTTTTTTTTTTTTTCATCTACAGCCTCAAACGTCATCATTAGTATCTGCCCGTGTTCCAGACCCATGCTGGGTGCAAGGGATTCATCTGACACAGGTTGCCCTCCATCCGAGCGATCGCATTGTCTCCGCCCAGTTTCCGCCCCCCAAAACGCCCATTTCACCGAAAAACAGATCCAGCAAAGGTCCATCCGACTCAGAATACTGTAGGATGGAGATCCACGCAGATGCGTAAATTTGGAACTGCGCATGCGCTGTATGCTAAAGTATCTGTGCAAAGGGGAAGCCAGCGGTCGCAATGTCGACCGCCGGCTTCCCGACTGCTTAATCCTGGCAAGGTACAAATGACAGGCATCAAAATCTCAACACCTATCATTAGACCTACGCCGGGAGTCCGACACCTGGCTTACCGATCGAAGGTAAGCTGGGAGCGGACAGCCGCGAGAGGAGGGTGAGGTTAGGGGCTCACGGGGGGACTTAGGGTTAGGCTAGGGGAAGGGAGGGTTAGGGTTAGGCACCCCCCCGGGAGACTTAGGTTTAGGCAGCGAGGAAGGGGGAAGTTAGGGTTAGGCACAGAGGGCTCTATTTACTACAATCCGCATATTGAATGCGGATTGTAGTGTGATATTACCGAGTGAATTCGCATTTACTATAAATCCCTTGCAGGGATAGAGCTTGCGATAAAGCTCTGTCCCTTCGGATCCCATCCGCACTCTAGTCGCGGTATTTTTGAAAAAAATACCGCGACTAAGAGCCCGCGCATGCGCCGACCCACCGTCGCTGCTACCCCCCCCACCGATGCTAAGCCCCGCCCCCCTCGATCGCGGACCCCCGCGACCCCCCCTCCCCCCCCCTCCCCCCCCCCGCGACCCCCCTCCCTTCATTACACTTACCTGCATCCTCCTAGCCTCCGGTGATCTTCTCCGGGCCTCCCGATCAGGTGATCTCCCATACTGCACTGGGACCCGATCACCTGATGACCGGGCAGCAGGGCACTATGGGAGACCAGCTGACCGGAGAGGAGCCATCACCGGAGGCCCGATCACCGGTCCCTGGAGTCAGGTAAGTAAAAAAAAAATGTTTCCATTTTTTTTTCTTTTGTTTACAGTAATCAGCTTGCAGTCTGTTTAGACCACATAGCTGATTGCTGGTACCGGCTCCCGCCTCTGCTCTCCCCGTTAGAGCAGAGTGGGAGCCCGGTAACCGGAGGAGACCCTGGATAACGCCACCTCCAGGTGGCGTTATTATCACAGGGCTTTCCCCGGTATTTTTTTACAATTTATTTTTAGTAACTATGGTCGGATCACATTTCCCATTACAATTATGGGAAATGCGATCTGCTTTACTAAAAATAAGTGATACTAGGGGTTGGAGTAGAATTTTACTAATTCTACTCCAATTGCCCTGTAATAACTACAGGTGATACTAAAATAATGTGAAAAGGGTGTGAAAACACAAAACACCCTTTTTCACTTTATTTTAGTAAAAATAATGTTAATAAATAGAGCCCTTAGAGGGGGGTTAGGGTTAGGCACTTGGGGGGGAGGTTAGGGTTAGACACCCCAAAAGGAGGGTTAGGGGGGAGCAATTCGGTTAGTTATACTCACCCTAAAGACGATTGGGATTTCCTCTGTCGGGCTGCCGCTGTCGGGATTAGAACCACCGGCCATGCGGCTGGCGGTAAATCATACTGATTACGTGCAAAGAGGATCTTCTGAATCATATGTGAACAGAATCGCTCAAGGAAGAAAAAACTAAAATCTTACAGTATGTTTCAGGTCTCCACCCCGCATGTTAGAGAAGTGGCCTGACAGGTGGGGTCCCCGCAACCCCCGGTTTCAGGGATAATGTCATTTTATGTGAGATGTTAAAACCTGGGTTTATGTGGACTGTTCATAGCTCGTAAAAATGTGTGAGATGTCGCAATGCAATATTTTCACATGAGAGGCCGGGGACTTGGCACTGTAGCTGCGTGTGATGTAATGCTAGCTGTACATTATGTTGTATTCATTTGCTCTATTACCTCATGCTCCTAGCAGTTGCTTGTAAAGCTGGTGCTCGGCAGACATAGAACCTGTTATATTGTAACTGGCAGAGAGGACGGTCTCAGTCTACTCTCCCGACCTTTATTACTTACAGTTATATTGAAATAATTTTTAAATGATTTCTTAATTACACCATTGTAGGTTCCCAATGAAAACACCAAAATTGGAAAAGCTTTAGCAGTACAGGTATTACAGCTTTTCAAGTAAGCACTGCAATACATGTACGATAGCCTCTCCTGTGTAAAATACACGTACCCTTTTGAAAATGTTAAAATGTACAAAATACAGAGAAAAATATGTGGTTCCCCGGATGTTGCCGTGAGCACAGATAAGTTAGGTGCAGATGGCACCTTACAGCTGAGACAGCAGCTCCACCGGACCTTGCTTCTTCAATGTCAACAACCCCACAAGCATTATCCACTCACAGGCTGTAGCAGAGAGGCTAGTCCCATACACACAGTACAATAAAATGTACAAAATACACAGAAAGATATGTGGTTCCCCGGATGTTGCCGTGAGCACAGATAAGTTAGGTGCAGATGGCACCTTACAGCTGAGATGGCAGTTCCACCGGACCTTGCTTCTTCAATGTCAACAACCCCACAAGCATTATCCACTCACAGGCTGTAGCAGAGAGGCTAGTCCCATACACACAGTAACATGCCATAACATGACAGCCTTGATATGTATAATAATCAAGTAGATTTATTAAAGGAAATATAAGAGGACATGTGTCCAGGGCAGGTCACTACTTAAAGAAAATAATAATCACCATACAAATGACAGGCAATGTGGCACAAATGGAATATGGCAAATCTAAAGCAGTAGTTTTCAATACAATAGTAAATAGGCAATGGGCAATAACACTCTTGAATAGTGAAATAGGCTTCTTTAACTTAACTGCTGCAGCCCCTCTTTGTATATAACTAGGGAAATTTGAGTTTCTCAATTGATTTAGACAACTAGATTCTAAAACAATGACCATCACAAAACACACATTTAAGGAAATAGCAAAACAGAATATTACTCAGCAAACTAGCAAAACCAAAGACTGATCAGTCCTTTACTTTAAAGTGAACATATAGTTCTATCATTGGAGTACACTCTTACTAGATGTTCACTGTCCTGTAACATGCATGTACCTGTAATTCACAATAGGCAAATGTAATAGGATTAGCATCTAATGCTGGTCTTTCGCAATACCAGAGAACAATAGCTTTGACTTTCCAGTGATAAAGCACAAAAAAACACAGTTCCTCTTTTATTAGCACAATTATCTTCAGTATTTAATAGTATCAATTGCTCAGTTCCAAAGTGCACTTTAATCATCTTACAATTCTCTCACAAAATGGTTTCCTCTCTTTATACTAACAGACTGAGTTACTGGTTCAACAGTAACTCAATTTAAACATATATAATGCTGTCAGCATATTCAGATATTAGGGTTACTCAGTGCTTTAAACTGGCTTGCAAGGTACTTTCAATTGTCTTTTCCTATACTTTCAATATGCTCTCAATATGCTTGCAACTGGGATGTCTCCCTTTAACAGCTTTTACTCACACAGCCTTCATGGCTCTCTGCTGTGGCACACTGTTTCCGGATTTCAGACTCACTCTTCTGGTGCTTCTGTAGTGGTCCCCAGCGCACCATCATTGGATATTCAGTGACTCGTGGCACTTGACACCACCTTAGTGTTGTTGCTTGTCCAATCTTTCTCCTCAGACCAGCAGCACATCACCCTACTCTCATTCTCTGCTCCACGGCATTTCCCAGCTACCTATATTACAAAGTCCATTGGATCCTATTGAGCCAGGGGTATCACAGATATACAAACAGAACTACAATGCCATGTGGTTCATCACATACTGTTGTGAGGGAAAGGCATAACAAAACAACTGCCACCATAAGAAGCACAAGCTTCCATAGGTAGCCCCTTAGATGTATAGGGCTGTGTGATCGGAGGTATAGCATAGACTGACTGAGGTTGGGGATGGCTTTTCATGTGAATGTGGCAACAAAGCTGACAAGTGGGAATGAACAAGTCCAATATAGGCTTGTGCTCCACACTTCCAAGACCAACCATTAACTCACTTTGTCTCACACTATCATGCCGCTGTTCTCCAACATGGATTATCTTGTTACAATGGCACCTGACAAAGGGTGGGATATATTAGGCAGCAAGTGAACACTCAGTTCTTGATGTGCTGGAAGCAGGAAAAATGGGTGTTAGTATCTGAGTAACTTAGACAAGGGCCAAATTGTGAAGGCTAGATGGCTGGGTTCCGGAATGCAGTGGTTAGTATCCACCAAAAGGGGATGTAGTTGGCATCCCGGCATGCGGGATGTTGATGGTCTAAATACCGGCATCAAAATCCCAACAGGTCGGGATCCCAGCACCAGTATCCCGATCGCCGGCATCCTGAAAGTAAGTAACGGGGTGTTAGAGGGACATTAGGGTTAGGTAGCAGTGTTAGGGTTAGGCATTAGGGGGAGGGTTAGGCACCGGGGAGGGAGTGATAGCATTAGGGTGCGGGGAGGGGGGGCTAGGTTTAGGCACTAAGGGGGGAGCTTAGGTTTAGGCACCGGGGAGGGGGTCTTAGGTTTAGGGTACGGGGAGAGGGAGGTTAAGATTAGGCACTAGTGGGGGGTTATGGTTAGACACCGAGGAGGGAGGGTTAGGGTTATGGTAGGGATTAGGAAAATACTTACGTGTGTTCCTATTGGTGTCGGGATGCCGCTGTTGGTATTCTGACCAGAGGCATCCCGTCAGCCGGGATTTCTTACCCAACACACCAAAAGTGGTGTAAAGAAGAACATCCGGTGAAACAGCAACAGGATCAAGGGTACCAAAGGCTCGCTGATGCGGGAGGTAAGGTTAGCCCCTCAGGTTCTGTCCCACAGCTGAGCTACTGTAGCACAAATTGCTGAAGAAGTTCATACTGGCTATTATAGGTGTCACACAGAGCATCGCAGCTAGCGGGGTATGGGGCTGCGTAGCCGCAGCCCGGTCAAAGTGCCCATTATGACCCCTGTCCACCACTGAAAGCATCTGCAATGGGCACATAAGCAGCAGAACTGAACCATGGAACAATGGACGATTTGAATCGCGCCACCATGGCTAATGATTACACAATCGCACCACCATGGCTAAATATGACACAATCGCACCATCATGGCTCACAACTGCCTACTTAACTGAGCAACGTGCCCCGGTCCCCATTTGGTAAATGTTTTTACCTACTGCTATTTTTGAGATTATGGCCTCTTATAGTATATAGTTTACATTTTTAAGTCATGCCTCGCTAAAATTTTACCAAACAGTTTACAGACCAGTCTTAACTACGTGACAGTTTTGCATTTTTGGCGGGTTTGTGGCAGTATAGGTTATTACAAACCGATGGGCAGTGGCATTCAAAACACAATCAAAACCCTTGGATACTTCCTTGACACACAGTAAAGGTGTCTATTACTATAACCTACTAGCTCTTTGTGATGTCACATGGTGGTGATGTCATATGGTTGGTGACTGCGCTCTGTCTCCTGGAGCAAGGAAATATTTATCTGCCTGTCCAATAACTTTGGGCTTGATTATGAGATGCCCGCAATGCCCGTTGCTGCCGCAATCCCATACGCAGTGGACTTGTGAAAATATGCTAATGACTCAGCCGCCATAAATACATCGGAAACATTGAATGCACATTGAACCCCTGGGCAAGCCTACGCGCTCTCAGAATGAGCGTCTCACCAAAGACGTTGGTGCCTTTCAAGCGACGTACAATTTTGCAGAGGCTCATTAGGGCACCCACAGAAAACAGTCCAGACACTCTTGTGTTTTTGTAGCCACCCTCTGTTACCTCCCCAAACTCTGACAACCTGTCACTCACTTTACGAATAAATCCTCTCTGTGACTGCCTCACTAACCAATCACTGTGCGTGTGCAGTGTGCCTTTGGCAAATGCACAGTAGCAAAAAAATCACTGTGTCCGCCATCGATACTGCGTCCATCTCTAAATCAGGAATACTTACCGACAGTTAGGTCCCTCCTTCCGGGAGGGAGCGATTGGGCTTCCACAGCGGGGGTGTTGCAGAAAAATGGGGCGTGACACAGCAATGATAAATCATTGGGGCATGACAGCTAACGGAGGCGGGGCCACGATTACACGATTCAGTGCAAATCGCATCACCCCCGCCTGATTCGGCCGAGAGCCTCCCGAAAACGGATGCAGGCAAGCCTCCCTGCTCCCGGTCGCCGTGGGCCGGGAGCGGCACACGGTTTTCGGGAGGCTCGCGGCCGAATCGGGAGTGTAGGCAAGTATGGAATCAGGCCCTTAGTTACCCACAGATACAGTCATCTCCTCCCTGGGTATTACAACCATTTTACAGTCTCTGGTGTGTCTGCAACAGTTCTGTTCCGAGCCTGTGTGCACAAAGGCCCTAATGCCAAAATTACAGCCCTGAAACGAAATTGCCGGGTGCCCCCGTACTCCTGTTTTAAATATAGACTTCCATCCAGATTTCCCATTGTGCGGGAGGAGGGGACGCCGATTGCTATGCATTTCTCAACTTAATAGCATAGCAAAATAATTTCTGGAGATGGTTTCAGGGGATAATATTCCTTATTGACCAGCATAATAAAGACATCCTGATAACAGCTGCAGGGTATTGGTTTCGCGGCTGGAATGCCTTTGGTGTGTACACACATTGTTATGCGTGCTTTTTGAAGCAAAAATATTTAACAACGGCAGGTGTGACCTTTGACTCCCCCCTTTAAATGTCAGGACTTGTTTTACGTAATGAAACGTACAGGTTAGAATCCTAAAAAAAAATAAGTTACAGTGATACGGACCTTTGTGCAGATGCATTTTTATAATTGTATTTATTAAAGGTTATTGATATAGCACAGACATATACCGCAGCGCACTACAGAGAGTATTTCAGTCACTCACATCAGTCCCTGCCCCAATGGAGCTTACAATCTATAGGCCTTTTTCAGAGATGTACGTAAGCCCGATGGTTTACGTATATCAACGATGGTGTGAGATCTGCACCTGTGGGGGCGTGAATTGGGCAGCGAAGAACAGCGTCGTTTTCAAGGCATGCCGAGGCCACTGTCTGTGCGTTCCAACACACCTTCGCTGGCCTGGCAGTGGGAAAACACTGACAATCCTGCATAACCTGTGGGTTACGCATATGATCGATGTTCACGCAGATAATTGGCGATGCTGCACCGTTGGGCGCAGCCCTCGAATCTGCGATGCCGGCAGGAGGCGCCATTAGCATATTAATGCAGAGCTGCTGAGTGCTAAGTCACTGTGCAATAGCAATCAGCGTACAGCCCTGAATCAGGCCCTATATGCCCTATCACATATACGCACACATCAGGGGCATATTAAGAGAGGAGGGGGCGTGTTCACTCCCCATCCGGGGCTCCTGTATCTAGGGATCCAAGCGCAATGTAGTGGACTGGCACCCCCCCCCTATGCAGTGCCCCCAGTAGTAATCCCCCCTATGCTGCATTACCCACAGTAGTAGTCCCCCCTATACAGTGCCCCCGTAGTAGTGACCCCTATGCAACATTGTCCCCAGTAGTAGCCCCCCTATACAGTGCCCCCAGTAATAGTCCCCAGTAGTAGTCCCCCTATAGTGCCCCCAGTAATAGTCCCCCCTTATACAGTGCCCCCAGTAGTGGCCACCCCCCATAAATTGCCCCTAGTAGTGGCCACCCCTATACAGTGCCCCCAGTAGTGGACACCCCTATACAATGCCCCCATTGTAAACTGTGTAGGGCAGACCACTCTCACTGCGGTCTGCCCTACACGTGGGGCCAGGCGACTAGTCCACCCATTGGCTGCTGGTGGCACTGCTGGACGGCGCCCCCCTCATTGGTCGGCGCCCCTGGCGAGTGCCATCCTGGCCAATGGGTAGATACGCCCCTGCCCCCTCCTCTCTCCCCGGCTGCCGTCAGCGAACTGACAGCAGCAGTAGACTCCAGGCACTAGAGTTCGTGGCAGCCATTTTCCCTGTGATTTCCTACTGCGCATGCGCAAAGCGCAATAGGCAGCCATTTTCCAGGCATTTTCAGCAACGCTACTCCATGGGGAAAAAAAAAAGTATGGATGCAGGGTGTGCGGTGCGGGCCTCCCCTGCACCGCACACCCTGCACCCATTAACATGCACACTGGGGCTCATTTATTTGTCAGAAGCCAAGTTACCTGCAAGTATGAGTTTGGCGTGTGGGAGGAAACCAGAGTGCATGGAGGAAAATCACGCAAACAGGGGGATAACATATAAACTCCACACAGATAAAGCCTTGGTGGGAATTTAACCCAAGCCCTCCGTGCAGTGAGACAGCAATGCTAACCACTGTGCCAGCCATCCTGCTTAAAGGGATAAAAGTATTTGGATTTCAAACACAGACAACTGCCGCATACGATAGACATGTCCGTTGTCCCCTCGCTTTTATTGTGGATTTAAGACACGAGTGAGAGTAAAATTAGGAGAAATGTGGTGGGAGGTTGGAGATTTTGGGCCTAATTCTAAATCGTGTATCTGTAGCCATTGCGCCGTACGGCCGCGGCAGCCTTTTACTGCAGCAATCATCTTTAGTATGGTGACTTACACCCAGCCCATGCTCTGTGCAGAAGATCTGTCTGAAACAGGCGTCTCATATCTGTCCGCACTCCACTAACGAGCCAGGAAATCTGCCGACGCGCCCGCGACATTCCCGCAAGACAGAGCATCCGTGCAATCACATTGTAACCACTCAGCTGCCGCCCAGAAAGGCACAGTCCACGGAAGTAGTGATCTGTCAGCATTTTCAGTCTTCGTTCCTATGCGTTGTGCATGGCACGGCAAAGGCGCGGTGGACGATTGCTTTCTATGGCGCATGCGCTGTTTACAGAATACCTATTTTTCCGTCCGCATATGGACTTTCTTCCCGCAGAATCAGCCCCTTCATGTGATGTTTACATTTTTCGCGCAGTGCCGTTGGCAGATTTTACCGCCTTCCCGCAAACCTAGATGCACTTGTAGCTTGCCGAGGCGTCTGATAAGAGTACAGATGTGTCCTCATACACTGTCCACAATCGCGCCATACATACCCTATATGGTACCGGGTAACTTGGCAGCGCCCAGCGTCTCTCGCTCAATTTGTGTGCACAAATAAGAATAAACGGTAGGTGACAAAATTTACTTTGCTAGATTACACTTAGCAATTTGATGTGCGACATTTGTCCCTCTGTGTGCGAATGAGTCTCTATCTGTATAGGGAGAGCTCCGATGCAGCGTCCGCCTCTCTCACGCCAAGTTCCATTGTGTTTCGTCCGAGACTTTGTACGTGTTTAAAACTCATTTCTATGTCGTTACATTCACAGCCCAGAGTCTGTAGGACACTGTGAATGGTGCTTCGCTATGTCTGCAATGCCAATAAGACCATGCTTGCCGACATTCTGGCTGACCACTCCGGGCGGGGGCAGCCAGGTCGGCATAGCGGAGGGAAAGGCGTGTCATAGGGGGCGTGGCCAGGGACCAGAGCCGTAAGGCCATGGGGAAGGGCCAGGGAAGACATAGGGGCGGCCAGGAGATGCTGGGCATGTAAGAAGAGGAAGCTACAAGTGAGAATGATAATAAACAGGAAAAGTGACAGGCCCAAACAGTGCCCCCTGCCCTGCGGTGCCCTGTGCCATGGCACTGGTCTCACTACCCTAGTTACGGCCCTGCCAGGAACATTACACAGCATTAGGGATGGAGCAGGGGATCATGACATCGTGGCCCCGACCCGGTAATCGGCATTGTGTAGCAGGTGGAGGAGCCATGATGATGCGATTCAGCGTGAATGGCTTCATCGGCGGGGTGGTCGGGGGGTATTGTTAAAGCGGCAATCATTTTAAAGTCAAAAACAGCTTGGTATGCCTTTAAAATTATTGCCACTTTAAAAATACAGGAAGACTCGCAGTCAGGGGTGTAGAGAGGTGAGGGAGCGGGTACTATTTACCCAGGCCCGGGCTTCCTAGAGGGGCCCGGCGGGGGCCTGGATCCCGTGCCGTTCCCTCCCCCACAGCAGCCCAGCGCACGATGCAGTGGGAAAACTTGCGGTTGCTGAGCAGCAGCCTCCTATGCCTGTGGGGAGGAGCGATCACACTGATCGCCTCCCCCCATGGCTTTGCGCCGGGCTGAGGGTCTCACAGCACCCCCCTCCCCAGCGTTGCAAAGGTGGTTTAATTTTATTTAAGCACAAGGGGGCGTGGCCACGCCTCCCAAGATTAGGCCACACCCTTTCTCCCGCTGGGCCCGGCAGGGCTGTCTACGCTCCTGCTCGCAGTGGCAGCAGATGGCACCCTATTACATAAGCCCCATGGGGGGGAGATGTAGGACCAGCCACTCAGCTCCCAACTGTCATGTCACAGGCTGTGTTTGAAAAATGACAGTTGGGAGCTGCTTGGCTGGTGGTTTATCACTCTCCAGTTTATCACTATTCAGAGCTTAGTACATCTGGCCCCTGGTGTTTATCCGCCAGGCTGCAGCTCTACACTTTACAGGCTGCATAATACTGATTCATTTCATTTTCACCTGGTTATCTGAGTGGTATGATCCATACAGTTTAGAATTTCTCTTTTTTTCCTCTGTCGCTGCGGGAAGCACTGGGAATATCGGTGTAAGAATTCCAGCCTGGACCCCCTCCAGCCGTCACATAATAATCATCCTGTTGTTTTCAGCTCTCGCTGTACAGTAAAGGAATTGTGTGACTGAGACGGGGGAACGTGACGGTAATATCTCTTCTTTCCAATTTTTCTGATCCTCTAGGAATAAAAAAAAAAACAATAAACAAGTACGCTCTATTTTCCTTTTACATTCATTCCGGGCTGTCCTTTCAATACTTTTTGCCAATATTTGAGGCCAAAATTAAAAAAGCAAAAAACATTTTATCACCATGATAACAAAATAACTTTAATCGGCGAGTTGAATAATTATAAATGTACAGAAATGTTGTTCCTTTGTTGTGCTTGTTGCTTTTCCCTGGCTGTTTTCTCGTGTCTCAGTAACGCTGCCGGAGCCACTCCGAGATTTAACGCAAAGGGAAGACATCTGAAACTGTGGCTCCTATATATTTACTGTCGCTTCCGGTGAAGTTTAAATATAGCTGTTATTTATTTAAAATATATATATATATATATATATATATTTCAAAACATTAATGCATAAAAAAAATATAAAAAAATATATATAATTATATATATATATATATATATATATAATTTATATATATAATTATATATATTTCAAAACATTAATGCATAAAACAAATATAAAAATATATATATAATTATATATATATATATATATATATATATTTCAAAACATTAATGCATAAAACAAATATAAAAAAAAGAAAGTATATTTGTATGGATTTGTTTGTTAATACCACCCTTGTTCCTGCTCACAAGGCATGGCCAAGATTTTATTATCTACTCCTTCCCTGTATGGGGGAAGGCCAAAATGGGCTCTATTGCAATATCACCATAAACACACCTTAAAATAGGGATCAATGATACTTATGAAAAATTTACTCATAGGCCATACAAGTGTAGGCCGGAAGGGCCTCTACCTCTGTTTCCTCCTCTGTCAAACGTGCCACCGGTTCCCTATACCTCTCAGAACCAAATTTAAACTTCTCTCTCAAATCTTTTAACCTTTTAGGGGCATATGTATCAAAGCTTGATGTGAGATAAAATTGTGAGCTATATATCGCCAACCAATCAGATTCTAACTTACATTTAGCAGGCTGTGTTTAAGAAATGATAGTTTGGAGCCGATTGGTTGGTGATATATATTTCACAATTTTATCTCACATCAAGCTTTGAAACAAATGCCCCTTAATGTGTTATTACTAGAGAAACTATCAGTGGATGTGAAACGCGTCTGGTACGGAAATCACTTCATACGAGCACCTTCTTCTGTCCTAAGTTAGCTGTTATAAGTAACAACGTACAGCTACCGTAAATGAAATATGGATATTAAGAGTCCCCTTAGCATTCCCTGTACTACTAGTGAGCTAGTAATTTATAATATATTCACCAATTCCATATATAATTCCATTATATTGATATGGTTCAAGGAGGTCTGTAGATGAAATAGCTATTTGGGTAGCGCCTGTTTGCATTGCATAGTGGTGTCTTCTTTTTGCATAGCATAATGTTATTTCATAGCTGAGTTGTGAAACTGAGAAAACACCAGGGAAATAATGCAGAGAGCCGTCAGCAGCCGCCAAGTCTTCGTTTTAGCGCTGGAGATCCGGGAATGTAAAATGCCGGAAAATAAAGGTTTCAGTGTCATCGTTCTGGGGTGGAAACCCGTCCAGTTGTGGCATATTCTGGCATCTACATTTCATCTCTTGTTCATTCAATCGTAATTTACCGTTTTTCTCATTGAATACTGTACCTGCGTTCCAACATAACTAATTAGATCTGAGCAACTAAATGATTAGGAGAAAGTGGATCTTTCGGCTGCAACTAAAGCTGTTTGCCGTCTGCTGACACATTCCCTAAAACCTTCATCTCAACTGGATCCCTGGTCTCTGCAGGGCCTTTCTGTAGCGTTATGGTTCTCACATTAGCTGTCTGTTTTATCACCTGTCTACTGAGAAGCCGGCGTTCACTTGCGACGTGGACGTGGTGCCCACACAGATTAGTCATGTGGTACGTGATGGGTTATTGCCATTTGCCAGGTATTCTAGTTTTGTGTGGCATAGGCTGGCCATGTGTCACTGACAAGACTACGGCGGGGCCTTACATTTATTCTGGGTATAATAGTGTGAATAAATCCTTAGCGCAGCGTATATCGCAGCCCAGGGAAACAATAGATGCGGCTACCCTATATATACGCAGAAATGATTAATGGAAAAAGCACAAATTATTATACTATAGCGCCAAAGGGTCAATAATTTGTTCTTTTTCCCTTACATTTATTAGTTATGGAATGTGAGTCTGTGAAAGCGGCTGAGAAATAACTAATACGTAATAACATAACTGGCAGCTGTCCCTAGTGTGATAGGACAGTGTTTAAGGGTTTGTCCTTGGTATGTTTTTCTTTTGTTCCTGGAAGCCATTTTCATAATTGTGTGCAACACAGTGGCACAATGTTTAGCATTGCTGTCTCAAAGAACTGGGGTCTTGGTTTGGATTTCCACCAAGGCCCCATCTGTGTGGAGTTTGTACGTATTCACTGTTTTTGAGTGGGTTTCCTCCATTTCCTCCCAAACTCCAAACACATACTTATAGGTTAATTCTCCGCTGGCAAAAATGGACCCTTATGTGTGTGTCAGGGAATTTAGGGTGGGATGTACTAAACATCGCATCCGCCATGCGGTACATCCCGCCTCTCTTTGGGTACATAACGTGGTTGATTATCGCAGTATGTACCTAGAAATGCGGTGTACATCGCAAAGAACAGCTCTCCCGATAAGAGTTGTCCTTTGCGATGCCACCGGTCTTCCAGGTTCAACATCCTGAAGTCCCTCAGGTGTCCTTCTGCGGACCACGGGGTGGGTGATGGGAGGGATCTGATCAGATCTCTCTCAGTGGGAGCGTCCTGGAAAGGCTTCTATAGGTCACGCCATCTTCACCTGAAGATGGCGTGACCCACCGGGACGAAGACAAAAGTGAAAAATTTGTAAGTAACAAACGGTTCGGACCTTAAGTGGAAGTAATATGGAATTTTATGCGATTCCGCCATGTGGTGTTTTCCCACGGCGTCTCCGAAATCTAGGGTCAGATTGATTTTATTGGGGGGTTTCCGAGAATGTTGAGGTGGGCGTAGAGCTTGGAATGTTACATATATTACAATGCAACCTTATAATTTATGTTACGCTCTCGATACATGCGGCCGCCCTAAAAACGACTCACATTCCTCGCAGGGAATCCGTGTATTAATCAGTCAAGAAAATGCCTGAATCCATCTTTTACATGTCATCTCCTTCATTTTTATACTGAATAATGACAATATTAATATTCCCCTGGCGCCCAGACACATGTGGTATACATTTTACAAATCAACTTGGACGTAAAAGCCGATAAACATTCCAATGAGTTACTGTACCTGCGCTGGAACTTTAGGTTCTAGACGGAGATAGACGGATAACAGCAAAAATGAAGATTTGCTCAGCAGTCTGAGGCTTGTGCTGTACGATGTATCATTACATTCAGCACAAGGGCTGCACAATTTGTGGTCACTAATGTGTGTAGTTGTTTGGTCAGGCGTTAGTGCGCTCTCGGTGCAGTTTTGTAGTCCATGACGATTTCATGCCATGTAGTTTTATGTTGCATAATTCAGGGATTCCCAAGCTGGAAGCAAACCCTCTGTCAGGCTCTAGATGTGCAATAAATTAGATTGCATTGATGTACACAGGACCCCGCACACAACACTATTCCCCAACTAGTTACTTTTGTATGAGATTTTAATGTCTCTTTGTTTCTACTGCAGAAGGAGCATATAACGTTCCTAACATAAATCACATTGCTTAAGCGATATATGTATACTTTTCTATACAGTATGGTGGCGATTAATGTTTGTATGTTTCAGTGTGAATGGTAACCCTAGTAATCAGGGGACAGCTGTACAGGTCAGGGAAATATGGTTTTGTGTGGGAAGATGTATCAAACCTTAGAGAGAGATAAAGGGGTCTATTTACTAAGCTGTGTTAGGTGATAAAGTGAACGGAGGTAAGGTACCAGCCAATCAGCTCCTAACTGCCATGTCACAGACTGTGTTTGAAAAATGACAGTCAGGAGCTGATTAGCTGGTACCTTATCACCACTCACTTTATCTCCTAACACAGCTTAGTAAATAGACCCCAAAGTATCAACCAATCAGATTCTAACTGCCATGTTACAGACTGTGTTTGAATAAAGGCAGGAAGGAGCTGACTGGTTAGTACTTTATCTCTCTCCAAAGTTCGATACATCTCCCCCAGTACTTGGAGGCAGTGTTGCCAACTCTGAAATGGAAAAAAAGCAACCTATAAGTAAAAAACAAGCCCAAACCAATCCTAAAAAGCCCAATAAAAAAGCCCAATTTATGGGGGTGTCTCTTTGTCCTCACTCTATACCTGCCTAACGTCCTATATTCCCCCTCTTCTCTAACCTAAATATATTAGTGTATGCACAGCAACCAATCAGATGCTACCTATTATTTGATAGAATGTACATGATAAATGACAGCTAGAAGCTGATTGGTTAGAAACGCTTCCAATTGTCCTTTTTAGAAAGTTGAATTCATCTTCCCCTATAGGTGTCTGTGTCAGAGTGAAGAGTCAGACAAGGTCAGTGCTGCAACAGGAGCCCATCTCTGTGGTGTGTAGGACTCGGAGTGACCAGGACGCATTGCTGATCATGTACGCATGGCCTGCTGATCACGTATGCAGGGCCTGCTGATCACGTATGCACGGCCTGCTGATCACGTATGCAGGACCTGCTGATCACGTATGCATGGCCTGCTGATCACGTAGGCATGGCCTGCTGATCACGTATGCACGGCCTGCTGATCACGTATGCAGGACCTGCTGATCACGTATGCAGGGCCTGCTGATCACGTATGCAGGACCTGCTGATCACGTATGCACGGCCTGCTGATCACAGTATGCACGGCCTGCTGATCACGTATGCAGGACCTGCTGATCACGTATGCAGGGCCTGCTGATCACGTATGCACGGCCTGCTGATCACGTATGCACGGCCTGCTGATCACGTATGCAGGACCTGCTGATCACGTATGCACGGCCTGCTGATCACGTATGCACGGCCTGCTGATCACGTATGCAGGACCTGCTGATCACGTATGCAGGGCCTGCTGATCACGTATGCACGGCCTGCTGATCACGTATGCAGGACCTGCTGATCACGTATGCAGGGCCTGCTGATCACGTATGCAGGACCTGCTGATCACGTATGCACGGCCTGCTGATCATGTACGCATGGCCTGCTGATCACGTATGCAGGGCCTGCTGATCACGTATGCACGGCCTGCTGATCACGTATGCAGGACCTGCTGATCACGTATGCATGGCCTGCTGATCACGTAGGCATGGCCTGCTGATCACGTATGCACGGCCTGCTGATCACGTATGCAGGACCTGCTGATCACGTATGCAGGGCCTGCTGATCACGTATGCAGGACCTGCTGATCACGTATGCACGGCCTGCTGATCACAGTATGCACGGCCTGCTGATCACGTATGCAGGACCTGCTGATCACGTATGCAGGGCCTGCTGATCACGTATGCACGGCCTGCTGATCACGTATGCACGGCCTGCTGATCACGTATGCAGGACCTGCTGATCACGTATGCACGGCCTGCTGATCACGTATGCACGGCCTGCTGATCACGTATGCAGGACCTGCTGATCACGTATGCAGGGCCTGCTGATCACGTATGCACGGCCTGCTGATCACGTATGCAGGACCTGCTGATCACGTATGCAGGGCCTGCTAATCACGTATGCAGGACCTGCTGATCACGTATGCACGGCCTGCTGATCACAGTATGCACGGCCTGCTGATCACGTATGCAGGACCTGCTGATCACGTATGCAGGGCCTGCTGATCACGTATGCACGGCCTGCTGATCACGTATGCACGGCCTGCTGATCACGTATGCAGGACCTGCTGATCACGTATGCACGGCCTGCTGATCACGTATGCACGGCCTGCTGATCACGTATGCAGGACCTGCTGATCACGTATGCAGGGCCTGCTGATCACGTATGCAGGACCTGCTGATCACGTATGCACGGCCTGCTGATCACAGTATGCACGGCCTGCTGATCACGTATGCAGGACCTGCTGATCACGTATGCAGGGCCTGCTGATCACGTATGCACGGCCTGCTGATCACGTATGCACGGCCTGCTGATCACGTATGCAGGACCTGCTGATCACGTATGCACGGCCTGCTGATCACGTATGCACGGCCTGCTGATCACGTATGCAGGACCTGCTGATCACGTATGCAGGGCCTGCTGATCACGTATGCACGGCCTGCTGATCACGTATGCACGACCTGCTGATCACGTATGCAGGACCTGCTGATCACGTATGCATGGCCTGCTGATCACGTAGGCACGGCCTGCTGATCACGTATGCACGGCCTGCTGATCACGTATGCAGGACCTGCTGATCACGTATGCAGGGCCTGCTGATCACGTATGCAGGACCTGCTGATCACGTATGCACGGCCTGCTGATCACAGTATGCACGGCCTGCTGATCACGTATGCAGGACCTGCTGATCACGTATGCAGGGCCTGCTGATCACGTATGCACGGCCTGCTGATCACGTATGCACGGCCTGCTGATCACGTATGCAGGACCTGCTGATCACGTAGGCACGGCCTGCTGATCACGTATGCACGGCCTGCTGATCACGTATGCAGGACCTGCTGATCACGTATGCAGGGCCTGCTGATCACGTATGCACGGCCTGCTGATCACGTATGCACGGCCTGCTGATCACGTATGCAGGGCCTGCTGATCACGTATGCACGGCCTGCTGATCACGTATGCACGGCCTGCTGATCACGTATGCAGGACCTGCTGATCACGTATGCAGGGCCTGCTGATCACGTATGCAGGGCCTGCTGATCACGTATGCACGGCCTGCTGATCACGTATGCAGGACCTGCTGATCACGTATGCATGGCCTGCTGATCACGTAGGCATGGCCTGCTGATCACGTAGGCACGGCCTGCTGATCACGTATGCAGGACCTGCTGATCACGTATGCAGGGCCTGCTGATCACGTATGCAGGACCTGCTGATCACGTATGCACGGCCTGCTGATCACGTATGCAGGACCTGCTGATCACGTATGCAGGGCCTGCTGATCACGTATGCACGGCCTGCTGATCACGTATGCACGGCCTGCTGATCACGTATGCAGGACCTGCTGATCACGTATGCACGGCCTGCTGATCACGTATGCACGGCCTGCTGATCACGTATGCAGGACCTGCTGATCACGTATGCAGGGCCTGCTGATCACGTATGCACGGCCTGCTGATCACGTATGCAGGACCTGCTGATCACGTATGCAGGGCCTGCTGATCACGTATGCAGGACCTGCTGATCACGTATGCACGGCCTGCTGATCACAGTATGCACGGCCTGCTGATCACGTATGCAGGACCTGCTGATCACGTATGCAGGGCCTGCTGATCACGTATGCACGGCCTGCTGATCACGTATGCACGGCCTGCTGATCACGTATGCAGGACCTGCTGATCACGTATGCACGGCCTGCTGATCACGTATGCACGGCCTGCTGATCACGTATGCAGGACCTGCTGATCACGTATGCAGGGCCTGCTGATCACGTATGCACGGCCTGCTGATCACGTATGCACGACCTGCTGATCACGTATGCAGGACCTGCTGATCACGTATGCACGGCCTGCTGATCACGTATGCAGGACCTCCTGATCACGTATGCACGGCCTGCTGATAACGTATGCACAGCCTCCTGATCACGTATGCATGGCCTGCTGATCACGTATGCAGGACCTCCTGATCACGTATGCACGGCCTGCTGATCACGTATGCAGGACCTGCTGATCACGTATGCACGGCCTGCTGATCACAGTATGCACGGCCTGCTGATCACGTATGCAGGACCTGCTGATCACGTATGCAGGGCCTGCTGATCACGTATGCACGGCCTGCTGATCACGTATGCAGGACCTGCTGATCACGTATGCAGGGCCTGCTGATCACGTATGCAGGACCTGCTGATCACGTATGCACGGCCTGCTGATCACAGTATGCACGGCCTGCTGATCACGTATGCAGGACCTGCTGATCACGTATGCAGGGCCTGCTGATCACGTATGCACGGCCTGCTGATCACGTATGCACGGCCTGCTGATCACGTATGCAGGACCTGCTGATCACGTATGCACGGCCTGCTGATCACGTATGCACGGCCTGCTGATCACGTATGCAGGACCTGCTGATCACGTATGCAGGGCCTGCTGATCACGTATGCACGGCCTGCTGATCACGTATGCACGACCTGCTGATCACGTATGCAGGACCTGCTGATCACGTATGCACGGCCTGCTGATCATGTATGCAGGACCTCCTGATCACGTATGCACGGCCTGCTGATCACGTATGCACAGCCTCCTGATCACGTATGCATGGCCTGCTGATCACGTATGCAGGACCTCCTGATCACGTATGCACGGCCTGCTGATCACGTATGCAGGACCTGCTGATCACGTATGCACGGCCTGCTGATCACAGTATGCACGGCCTGCTGATCACGTATGCAGGACCTGCTGATCACGTATGCAGGGCCTGCTGATCACGTATGCACGGCCTGCTGATCACGTATGCACGGCCTGCTGATCACGTATGCAGGACCTGCTGATCACGTATGCACGGCCTGCTGATCACGTATGCACGGCCTGCTGATCACGTATGCACGGCCTGCTGATCACGTATGCAGGACCTCCTGATCACGTATGCACGGCCTGCTGATCACGTATGCACGGCCTCCTGATCACGTATGCATGGCCTGCTGATCACGTATGCAGGACCTCCTGATCACGTATGCACGGCCTGCTGATCACGTATGCAGGACCTGCTGATCACGTATGCACGGCCTGCTGATCACAGTATGCACGGCCTGCTGATCACGTATGCACGGCCTGCTGATCACGTATGCAAGGCCTGCTGATCACGTATGCACGGCCTGCTGATCACGTATGCAGGACCTCCTGATCACGTATGCACGGCCTGCTGATCACATATGCACGGCCTGCTGATCACGTATGCAAGGCCTGCTGATCACGTATGCACGGCCTGCTGATCACGTATGCACGGCCTGCTGATCACGTATGCAGGACCTCCTGATCACGTATGCACGGCCTGCTGATCACGTATGCACGGCCTCCTGATCACGTATGCACGGCCTCCTGATCACGTATGCATGGCCTGCTGATCACGTATGCACGACCTCCTGATCACGTATGCACAGCCTGCTGATCACAGTATGCACGGCCTGCTGATCACGTATGCATGGCCTGCTGATCACGTATGCAGGACCTCCTGATCACGTATGCACGGCCTCCTGATCACGTATGCATGGCCTGCTGATCACGTATGCATGGCCTGCTGATCACGTATGCATGGCCTGCTGATCACGTAGGCAGGGCCTGCTGATCACGTAGGCAGGGCCTGCTGATCACGTAGGCACGGCCTGCTGATCACGTATGCAGGACCTGCTGATCACGTATGCAGGGCCTGCTGATCACGTATGCAGGGCCTGCTGATCACGTATGCAGGACCTGCTGATCACGTATGCACGGCCTGCTGATCACAGTATGCACGGCCTGCTGATCACGTATGCACGGCCTGCTGATCACGTATGCACGGCCTGCTGATCACGTATGCAGGACCTGCTGATCACGTATGCACGGCCTGCTGATCACGGTATGCACGGCCTGCTGATCACGGTATGCACGGCCTGCTGATCACGTATGCATGGCCTGCTGATCACGTATGCAGGGCCTGCTGATCACGTATGCAGGGCCTGCTGATCACGTATGCAGGACCTGCTGATCACGTATGCACGGCCTGCTGATCACGTATGCACGGCCTGCTGATCACGTATGCACGGCCTGCTGATCACGTATGCAGGACCTCCTGATCACGTATGCATGGCCTGCTGATCACGTATGCACGGCCTCCTGATCACGTATGCACGGCCTCCTGATCACGTATGCATGGCCTGCTGATCACGTATGCATGAGTGGAGAGTGCCGGGAAGGGATCCGCTTCCGATCACTATTGCAATGTGTGTCCTATAGGCTACAAAGGCTAACACCATTGATACAATGAAGCAGTTGCTGTAGGTTGCTATGGGGGCTGCTTCTGTGATCCCGTCCCCCATAGATACATTTAGTGAATACTTAATATGTGCAAGTTGCAATTCCGTTGCGCTTTACAATTGATATGAACCATTAAAATGTAGGGAAAATGCCCAATTTTTGGACAATTATCAACTTAACAACACCGAGTAGAATCCCTCCCATCAATTAATGTTAGGGAACCAGGACAATTGCTGGCACACAAAAAGGGGACGTGATCAGGTGTCACAGGTACGCGGCCAGGTGTTGGGGGGCTACACTCCCACTACACTGGACAATCCTTGTCCCATTCCCTTTTCCTGGGAACACATAAAGCACGCCCAAGTGACTGTGCCATTCACCGTTACGCTGCTATACTGGTCTCAGCGCCAGCAAAACCACGGACATCATCACTCAGGTAAAGTTACACACACTCAAATAGCAACAAACTTTTCATATAATGAATCGATACAACAGCAAATGTCTCTCTGGTGTACAAAAAGATTTTGCTTCAACACGCAGTAGAGTATAATATATGCCCTAGCCACAAACAAATCACCCATCAGCCCCAGTGTTACATTCCCAACCAGCCAAACAGAAGCGCTTCACTAGTGTCGGAGAGTGACATCATCGCAGTGTCATCACTAGGGGGGTGCGGCCACATCAGGTGACACCTAAATAGCAGAGCTGCTCTGTTATTTGAGTGTCACCCCCTTGGATGGTGTCACCGAGCGGCTAGCAGCGGCGATGGATGACCATTTCACACACCGCTGTGGCCAGAGAGGCTGGGTGTCTTCCCAGCAGCTCCCAGAGCGATGAGCAAGCCCCCAGCGTGACGACAGCGGGGCGTAAAAACACTCATGCCGGCGAAACGGGACAACTAAAGGGTCCAGGAGGCTGCGCATGGGGTGTTGGTAGGTGCCGCATCGGACGTCACCACCCAGTGTGACCCCTCTGCGTCATCGTCATCTGCTATTTTCAACAGCCCTTGATATCGTGGGAATAATACAGCTTTCTGAGGTGCGAAAAGATGCCGTTACTGTACCTGGAGTACATTAGAATAGGCAAGTATGTGTCACTCTCCCGAAACCTGCAGGAGGCTCCCGAATATTTCGGGTGACCCCAGGACCCCCGGAAGAGTAGGCACCTCTCCTGCATTCCGCCCACTTCCTAGTGATGTGGGGAGAATATTCCCGGGGATCGGTGGCCCGTGAGTAGCGGACGGAGCTTAATAACACAATTCTATAAGAATCGCATCTTTTGGCCTCACTCCCTATTTAAATATGGCGGTATTAGCAATTTACCACGAGGCCCCACCCCCATAGCTGCCCACCTGCCCACTTCACAGGGGAGGAAGAACAAGAAGAAGGTAAGTATAGAATGACGCCATCTCGACCACTCGCATGCAGGCGTGCAGGGGCAACCATGCAATATATACTAAATAACCATTCATCCACATTTGCGCCAGCCCTGTCCTTGGTGCAAGCCGTCCAACTAAAGTCAGGCAGTTCTCTGTGGACGGCTACCTCTGAGCAGCCCGCAATTCCGTTCACACACTCGAAGCCAGGGCCAGAGCCACCATTAGGCAGCTGCCTAAGGGCGGCAGCACTGAGGCTGGTGGCATAATAATAAGGATGCCTCTCAAAGAGACATCCTTATTTTACTTAGCACTGGCAGTGGACTGCCGCCACAAACTTATCAGCCAGGCCCGATAAGAGCCGAGCCTGGGTAAAAGGGGGCTTGGCTTAATCACAGGAGGCGTGGCCACGTCCCCTTCGGGGGCTTGGCTTAATCACAGGAGGCGTGGCCACGTCCCCTTCGGGGGCTTGGCTTAATCACGGGAGGCGTGGCCACGTCCCCTTAGGTAAAAAAATGTAAATAAAAGTTTTGCAGAACCGTGCGCTGGTGAGGGGGGTGCAGTGAGCCCCCTCAGCCCGGCGCATGACCAGTGGGGGGCGCGATCAGCTAGGAGACTGCTGTTGGTGCTTCTTAGCAGCTGCGAACAGTCTCCCAGTGCAGCCCAGCACACAGCAGCGTGTGCTGGGCTGCTGTGACGTAAGAGGGAGGGGAGTGGTGCCGGGCCCCTCCAGCAAGCCCGGGCCTGGGTAATTAGTACCCGCTCCCCTTCCCCTCTTGGCATCCCTGTTATCAGCTGCTATCTAGCTGAGACTGCAAACATGTCACAGCCAGCAGCAGCAGAGCCCGATGCCCACCCCCTTTCCTTTCTGCATGGTGGTTGCTCCCTCCCCCCTAGGCCCAGCCACCAATGTACTGACGTCTATCTGTCCCTGCTCCCGCCTCTCCCCTGAGGCTCCACCTTTTTCTGCTCCGTTTCCTATAATCTGATTTCAACGCAACCAGCTCCGTGGGGTCAACCTGGGAATATGAAGAGACCACTACATCTTGCAATCAATGGTAAGTATCTGTAGAGGGATGGGTGTTTTTTAGTATTATATAGGGGTTGGGGTGTATGTGCACGCGCAGGACTCTGGAATAATGGCGTGGCAGCCATTTTCCCAGTGATCTTCACTTGTGAGGGTATTTGAGGGGTGGATGGCTAAAATTTTGCCTAGGGCGCCATGACACCTTGCACCGGCCCTGCCTACAGCAAACATATGCTACCTGTGAACGCACACCCACTCACAGAAAAGAGGAGATAGGACTGAGGGTCTGATTCAGACCCGGTCGCAAGGCTGCGTTCGCACACAGTCTGTCGATGTTTGCATTCTGCGCATGCATCGCAGTGCCTGTGCGTGAACCGACCGCTGCGATCGGGAATTGACCACAGAGAGCACGCAGAGGCTTCGTACAGTGATTGACAGCAAGTGACCGTTTGAGGGTGGTGATGGGGGGTGGTCAGAGAAATGCAGGCGTGCCTGGGCATCTAGACGACGTTTCAGGGGCGTGCATAATTAGGCCCCAGCGACGGCATACGCACCCTAACGTCTAGCTACACACACAAACATTAGCAGTGTCTGCGGTAGGGTCAGGTCAACCACAAGTTGTGCGTGTGGATCCGATGGTTCCCGATGTTGCCGATGTTTTCACTGTCTTGCGAGAATGTAAGTGAAGGGAAGTAAGCGGCATTATGTAGTGTTGGGTGTCTACTTATTGAGCTGCGGTTACATTGCGTATGGGGTCATTAGCATATTTTTGCATCGACAGGCTGCGTGCAAACGCAGCTTTGCGACCAGGTCTAAATCAGGCCCTGAGATCCATATCGCCCTGTAGTGACCACATACCTACCGACTTTTCACAAATCCTCTCCGGGGGGTAGTCGCTTTGGAGGCGGGGCCAGACTGTAGCCATCATTAGGAAAGACCCGCGATTAGTGGGTCCGCAAGTAGGGGGCGGGGCTAAATGATGCAATTTTAATCGTTTTGCCCCCTACCCCCCTACAGACACGCAAATTTCCTGTAAAATCTTCCCATCCTGCCCCTTCACAAGGAAGAGGGTGTGGTGTGGGAGATCTGCCAACTCTTTTGGGGGTGCGCAACTTTTGGGAAGGTAAGCAAGTATGATTGACCATAATAGCTCTAAGACCTACCCCTGACCTGTGCGCAGTTTGTTGATAATCTGTATGCATGGATCAGACGCAGTGTAACGAAGCTATTGCAATTTGGGATTTCCATTATGAGCTATAAATTAAAGGCTAACAAATTTATATTGGCAGATGAAAGTGGCATTTAGTGATGTGGTGCCACAAGCGGGGGAGGGGGCTCGACTGCTATCTGTTAATGTCTTAGTTTTAGGTTATTTCATCCTCCTGTTGAATATTGGAGCCCCTGGGCACTTCAGCTTCTCTTAGGTCTTGATTCAGGCCCTCATTCAGAGCCGTACGCTCTGAGCAGAGCGCACGCTCTGAATGAGGGCCGCCCTCCATGAAAATGGAGCGTCCTCCTGGACGCTCGTATAGCTGTGGGTCACCACCCACAGGCAAAACGAGCGAGCAGTTTGATGGCCGCAATGGTCTTGACCATCGCGACCATCGAAACTGCGAGCCGGAGCCTGCGGTTGAGGTTTTCAACCGCAAGCTCCGGAGTGATTTTGGCTCTATCAGAGCCAAAATCACTCCCACTGACATCACTAGTGATGTCAGTGGGCCGGCTTCTGACGGGAGGCGTTCCCGTGGGAACGCCCCCGTCAGTGAGGCACGCCCCCGGCACGCCTACCGAAGGGGGCGTGCTGTCAATCAACATCGACAGCACGCCCCCTTTGATCAGACACAACGAGCGAAGGACTTTCCTTCGCTCGTCGCGTCTGGCGCATGCGCACGACGGAGCTCCCTCCGTCGTGCGCATGCTCAGTCCAGAACATCGACCCACTTGCGAGCGGACAGCCGCTCGCGAGTGGGTCTGAATCAGGCCCTCAGTACGGAACGCAACTGCGAATGCAATAGCGATTACGCAAGCAGTCTCACCGAAAAGAAATGCTAATCCTCTGTGATTATTATGCCATCACAGCACTACACAAGGACGCCCACTGTACCTTACACACATCCGTAATACTTAGCAAGACTGCGAAACCATCAGTAACATAGAGTACCATCGCAGCCTCACACACACTTACACAGGCTCTGACCTTACTGAGGAATTACTATCCTCATCACACGCAGTGATTACACAAGACTGCGAAACCATCAGTAACATGGAGTACCATCGCAGCCTCACACACACTTACCCAGGCTCTGACCTTACTCAGGAATTACTAACCTCATCATACACAGTGATTACACAAGACTGAGACACCATCAGTAACATGGAGTACCATCACAGTCTCACACACACTTACACAGGCTCTGACCTTACTCAGGAATTACTAAACTCATCACACACAGTGATTACACAAGACTGAGACACCATCAGTAACATGGAGTACCATCACAGTCTCACACACACTTACACAGGCTCTGACCTTACTCAGGAATTACTAACCTCATCACACACAGTGATTACACAAGACTGAGATACCATCAGTAACATGGAGTACCATCACATCCTCACACACACTTACACAGGCTCTGACCTTACTGAGGAATTACTAACCTCATCACACACAGTGATTACACAAGACTGAGACACCATCAGTAACATGGAGTACCATCACATCCTCACACACACTTACACAGGCTCTGACCTTACTCAGGAATTACTAACCTCATCACACACAGTGACTACACAAGACTGAGAAACCATCAGTAACATGGAGTACCATCACATCCTCACACACACTTACACAGGCTCTGACCTTACTCAGGAATTACTAACCTCATCACACGTAGTGATTACACAATACTGAGATACCATCAGTAACATGGAGTATCATCACATCCTCACACACACTTACACAGGCTCTGACCTTACTCAGGAATTACTAACCTCATCACACGCAGTGATTACACAAGACTGAGAGACCATCACTAATATGGAGTACCATCACATCCTCACACACACTTACACAGGCTCTGACCTAACTCAGGAATTACTAACCTCATCACACGCAGTGATTACACAAGACTGAGAGACCATCAGTAACATGGAGTACCATCACATCCTCACACACACTTACACAGGCTCTGACCTTACTCAGGAATTACTAACCTCATCACACGCAGTAATTACACAAGACTGAGAAACCATCAGTAACATGGAGTACCATCACATCCTCACACACACTTACACAGGCTCTGACCTTACTCAGGAATTACTAACCTCATCACACACAGTGATTACACAAGACTGAGACACCATCAGTAACATGGAGTACCATCACATCCTCACACACACTTACACAGGCTCTGACCTTACTCAGGAATTACTAACCTCATCACACACAGTGACTACACAAGACTGAGAAACCATCAGTAACATGGAGTACCATCACATCCTCACACACACTTACAGAGGCTCTGACCTTACTCAGGAATTACTAACCTCATCACACACAGTGATTACACAATACTGAGATACCATCAGTAACATGGAGTATCATCACATCCTCACACACACTTACACAGGCTCTGACCTTACTCAGGAATTACTAACCTCATCACACGCAGTGATTACACAAGACTGAGAGACCATCAGTAACATGGAGTACCATCACATCCTCACACACACTTACACAGGCTCTGACCTTACTCAGGAATTACTAACCTCATCACACGCAGTGATTACACAAGACTGAGAAACCATCAGTAACATGGAGTACCATCACATCCTCACACACACTTACACAGGCTCTGACCTTACTCAGGAATTACTAACCTCATCACACACAGTGATTACACAAGACTGAGACACCATCAGTAACATGGAGTACCATCACATCCTCACACACACTTACACAGGCTCTGACCTTACTCAGGAATTACTAACCTCATCACACACAGTGACTACACAAGACTGAGAAACCATCAGTAACATGGAGTACCATCACATCCTCACACACACTTACACAGGCTCTGACCTTACTCAGGAATTACTAACCTCATCACACACAGTGATTACACAAGACTGAGAGACCATCAGGTAACATGGAGTACCATCACAGCCTCACACACACTTACACAGGCTCTGACCTTACTCAGGAATTAGTAACCTCATCACACACAGTGATTACACAATACTGAGATACCATCAGTAACATGGAGTACCATCACAGCCTCACACACACTTACACAGGCTCTGACCTTACTCAGGAATTACTAACCTCATCACACGCAGTGATTACACAAACTGAGAGACCATCAGTAATATGGAGTACCATCACATCCTCACACACACTTACACAGGCTCTGACCTTACTCAGGAATTACTAACCTCATCACACGCAGTGATTACACAAGACTGAGATACCATCAGTAACATGGAGTACCATCACATCCTCACACACACTTACACAGGCTCTGACCTTACTCAGGAATTACTAACCTCATCACACGCAGTGATTACACAAGACTGAGAGACCATCAGTAACATGGAGTACCATCACATCCTCACACACACTTACACAGGCTCTGACCTTACTCAGGAATTACTAACCTCATCACACGCAGTGATTACACAAGACTGAGAAACCATCAGTAACATGGAGTACCATCACATCCTCACACACACTTACACAGGCTCTGACCTTACTCAGGAATTACTAACCTCATCACACACAGTGATTACACAAGACTGAGACACCATCAGTAACATGGAGTACCATCACATCCTCACACACACTTACACAGGCTCTGACCTTACTCAGGAATTACTAACCTCATCACACACAGTGACTACACAAGACTGAGAAACCATCAGTAACATGGAGTACCATCACATCCTCACACACACTTACACAGGCTCTGACCTTACTCAGGAATTACTAACCTCATCACACACAGTGATTACACAAGACTGAGAGACCATCAGGTAACATGGAGTACCATCACAGCCTCACACACACTTACACAGGCTCTGACCTTACTCAGGAATTAGTAACCTCATCACACACAGTGATTACACAATACTGAGATACCATCAGTAACATGGAGTACCATCACAGCCTCACACACACTTACACAGGCTCTGACCTTACTCAGGAATTGCTAACCTCATCACACGCAGTGATTACACAAACTGAGAGACCATCAGTAATATGGAGTACCATCACATCCTCACACACACTTACACAGGCTCTGACCTTACTCAGGAATTACTAACCTCATCACACGCAGTGATTACACAAGACTGAGATACCATCAGTAACATGGAGTACCATCACATCCTCACACACACTTACACAGGCTCTGACCTTACTCAGGAATTACTAACCTAATCACACACAGTGATTACACAAGACAGAGAGACCATCAGTAACATGGAGTACCATCACACTTACACGGGCTCTGACCTTACTCAGGAATTACTAACCTCATCACACACAGTGATTACACAAGACTGAGAGACCATCAGTAACATGGAGCACCATCACAGCCTCACACACACTTACACAGGCTCTGACCTTACTCAGGAATTACTAACCTCATCACACGCAGTGACTACACAAGACTGAGAAACCATCAGTAACATGGAGTACCATCACAGCCTCACACATGCTTACACAGGCTGCGACCTTACACAGGAATTACTAACCTCATCACACACAGTGACTACACAAGACTGAGACACCATCAGTAACATGGAGTACCATCACATCCTCACACACACTTACACAGGCTCTGACCTTACTCAGGAATTACTAACCTCATCACACACAGTGATTACACAAGACTGAGATACCATCAGTAACATGGAGTACCATCACATCCTCACACACACTTACACAGGCTCTGACCTTACTCAGGAATTACTTACCTCATCACACACAGTGACTACACAAGACTGAGATACCACCAGTAACATGGAGTACCATCACATCCTCGCACACACTTACACAGGCTCTGACCTTACACAGGAATTACTAACCTCATCACACACAGTGATTACACAAGACTGAGAGACCATCGGTAACATGGAGTACCATCACATCCTCACACACACTTACACAGGCTCTGACCTTACTCAGGAATTACTAACCTCATCACACACAGTGATTACACAAGACTGAGAAACCATCAGTAACATGGAGTACCATCACAGCCTCACACACACTTACACAGGCTCTGACCTTACTCAAGAATTACTAACCTCATCACACACAGTGACTACACAAGACTGAGAGACCATCAGTAACATGGAGTACCATCACAGCCTCACACACACTTACACAGGCTCTGACGTTACTCAGGAATTGCTAACCTCATCACACACAGTGACTACACAAGACTGAGAAACCATCAGTAACATGGAGCACCATCACAGCCTCGCACACACTTACACAGGCTCTGACCTTACTCAGGAACTGCTAACCTCAGCGCACGCAGTGAGTGCACAAGCTGCGTATGGCATCGCAGTGGATAATGTATGCACGCCGCTGCAGCGCACCGGCATATCTGCGTTTCGCTGACCACCCCCCCCCGTCACCACCCCCAAACAGTACTTCTTGTCAATCTCTCTGCGATGGATTTGCGCAAAATCATCCGATTGCGTGCGTAATCACAGTAGCGATCCTTGCTGAATCAGGCCCTTAGATCGCTGTGGCCGCTGGAGCTGTAGCCCTCTCCCCATCTTACTTCCCCACAATGGGAAAGAGGGATTTTGGGAACTGGGTAACCTCATTCGCATAGCTGCAGATTAGTCTCACAGCAGCGTGTCTCCTGGCTAATCTCCCCGTATTCATTATATATCTGTAAACGTTCCCCACTTATCATCAGGAGAAAAACAAGAGGCCGACCTTCATTTGTACAATACCTGTAAAAAATATGTAAGCACCCTGTCCCCCGCTGCCCGCTTGTAGAACTGCAATTCCCAGACGGCCATGCCATACAGATAAAAGTTTGATTTCCACAACAGCTGGAGAGTGACTGGTTCTGGCTGCTGCAATGCACAAAAAAATAAATAATTGCGGTCAGTGAATTTTTGCCATCCATTAAAAAATAAAAGTTATTGAAAAAAAAACAAAAAAAAAAACAATGACGTTGTATGATATATACATTAATATCAATGGACGAGTTTTAAGCTTTACAAACTAATGTCTATTTAAGAGTAGCTGAAGTAACTTATCCAACAATGGTATTTTAACAGGCGTGTGAGATGATGGGCGAGTGTCAGTCGTAACCCCAGGCATGACATACACTGAGTAATTCATCCCCGGCCTGGAGGCTGCAGTTGTCGCCCACCTGTTATGAGGCGGTGACCCCTGACCTGTGGGACCTGACCCCTCGCTCTCACGTTTAGCTGGTGCTGTGGTTCTTTTGTTGCAGCATTGGGGGATCAGTGACATTACTCCATTCTCACCTGCAGGGGTTCTCAATCATTTCCCACCTAGGTCCCCCCCTGGAAGCCCCCCAGTTATTTGTACCCCCAACATTTGCAACGCAATAGATTTGTAATGAACATAATTGGTTTTAGATAAAATGCTCAGCCGCCGCTATATATAAAAGTCATTAATGTGCCATAAACAAGATTACAAAAAAATAAATAAAATGACGTCACTCCAAAACAAAATGAGTAATGGCTTCCGTGCCCTCCGAGACAGTTGTAACAAAAATGGCGCCACTGGAAGTCTTTACAACGTCTGTAATAAACAGACTGTCTGATATGATTTGGTGATCAAACCCATATAAAATAATATGCAATATAATAGGGGCGTATTCAATTAGCGGCGATATTATTGCCGATTTTTCATGTAAAAAGGGGAAAATGTGAAAAATCCCTATTTTTGTGTAAAAATTTGGGGATTTCTTACAGAACCCTTTGGACAGCCCCACTAATGATACTTTAGTAAATTTTTTTCCGTAAATTGCGTACTTTGGTGAAAAACGACCGTTGAATTTTCGGTCAAATTTTTTTTTTTTCCCCGTGAAAAATGCGTTTAACATATTGGGTCTGGTATTTCGGAGAGCCATAAGGATGCGCCAAGTGTTTAAAACATCGTACGTGGCTGGCGCAGGCATCTTTTAGCGGTTTTAAAAAAAACACCTGCGCCAGCCACGAGCGATGTTTAAAACACTTGGCGCATCGTTATGGCCCTCCGAAATAAAAGACCCAATATGTTAAACAAATTTTTCAAGGGAAAAAAAAAACCAATTTGACCGAAATTTCAGCAACTGTTTTTCGCCAAAGTACGCAACTTACAATTTTTTCTCCCGATAAAGTATCATTAGGGGGATTAGGTTCTGCAAGAAGTCCCCACATTTTTACCCCAAAATAGGAATTTTGCTATTTTTTTTCACCTGCCCTAGACTGAAGAAAAGTTTACGCCAGTTTTTAGGTGAAAAACGGCCATTTTTCGCCGTCGTTAACGAATTCGTCCGCAAATCGTCCAATCACAGCCGATATATCGGCCGATCAGACAGCCGATTCGCAAACGACGGCGAAAACGGCCGATTTCGCCTCTAATTGAATACGGCCCATAATCTATAAAATAAAATACCTATAATAAGATTAAATTAGGGGTGAGCGGGTTCGGATTTCTGAAATCCGAACCCCCCCGAGCCCCCCCGATCCGAGTCCGATCCGAGTCAGGCTCGACTTTTCCCGCCTGACTCGGATCTGAAATCGAGGCAAAACGTCATCATCCCGCCTTCCGAGTCTCGCGGGTTTTGGATCCTATATAAGGTACCCGCGTCGGCGCCATTTTCTCACTCGGCTGTGGACAGTGAGGAGGGAGGGTGGGAGTTAGGGCTGTGTAGTGTAGTGTAGTGTAGTGTAGTGCTGCTGTTGTCCACTACTTCAAAGTCCATAGGGGCTGGCTGTGTTGTGCTGTGCTGCTGTTGTTAATAGGGGCTGTGTCCACTACTTCAAAGTCCATAGGGGCTGGCTGGACTGTGTTGTGCAGTCAGTTCTCCATAGGGGCTGTGTCCACTCCAAAGTCCTGTGCAGTGTCCCAGTCCTAAAGGAGTGCTGTAGTGTTGTCCAGGGGGTGCTCTGTCCATCAGGGGTGCTCCCCCCAAGTGCTAAAAAAATAATATATTTTCTGTGTTTGTGAATTGTGTGCGCAGTAGCCGCACGTGCATCAACAAAGTAGTGCCAAGCGTGCGCCTGTGTCATAAGTAAAGGGCCGGCTGGCTTGACCGTTAAAGGGTGCTGTAACCCCCGAAAGTACACTCCAGTCCAAACCAAAAAAAAATTATTTTCTGTGTTTGTGAATTGTGTGCGCAGTAGCCGCATGTGCATCAACAAAGTAGTGCCAAGCGTGTGCCTGTGTCATAAGTAAAGGGCCGGCTGGCTTGACCGTTAAGGGTGCTGTAACCCCCGAAAGTACACTCCAGTCCAAACCAAAAAAAAAATTATTTTCTGTGTTTGTGAATTGTGTGCGCAGTAGCCGCACGTGCATCAACAAAGTAGTGCCAAGCGTGCGCCTGTGTCATAAGTAAAGGGCCGGCTGGCTTGACCGTTAAGGGTGCTGTAACCCCCGAATGTACACTCCAGTCCAAACCAAAAAAAAAATTATTTTCTGTGTTTGTGAATTGTGTGCGCAGTAGCCGCACGTGCATCAACAAAGTAGTGCCAAGCGTGCACCTGTGTCATAAGTAAAGGGCCGGCTGGCTTGACCGTTAAGGGTGCTGTAACCCCCGAAAGTACACTCCAGTCCAAACCAAAAAAAAAATTATTTTCTGTGTTTGTGAATTGTGTGCGCAGTAGCCGCACGTGCATCAACAAAGTAGTGCCAAGCGTGCGCCTGTGTCATAAGTAAAGGGCCGGCTGGTTTGACCGTTAAAGGGTGCTGTAACCCCCAAAGTACACTCCAGTCCAAACCAAAAAAAAAATTATTTTCTGTGTTTGTGAATTGTGTGCGCAGTAGCCGCACGTGCATCAACAAAGTAGTGCCAAGCGTGCGCCTGTGTCATAAGTAAAGGGCCGGCTGGCTTGACCGTTAAAGGGTGCTGTAACCCCCGAAAGTACACTCCAGTCCAAAAAAAATAAAAAAATTTTTCTGTGTTTGTGAATTGTGTGCGCAGTAGCCGCACGTGCATCAACAAAGTAGTGCCAAGCGTGCGCCTGTGTCATAAGTAAAGGGCCGGCTGGCTTGACCGTTAAAGGGTGCTGTAACCCCCAAAGTACACTCCAGTCCAAACCAAAAAAAAAATTATTTTCTGTGTTTGTGAATTGTGTGCGCAGTAGCCGCACGTGCATCAACAAAGTAGTGCCAAGCGTGCGCCTGTGTCATAAGTAAAGGGCCGGCTGGCTTGACCGTTAAAGGGTGCTGTAACCCCCGAAAGTACACTCCAGTCCAAACCAAAAAAAAATTATTTTCTGTGTTTGTGAATTGTGTGCGCAGTAGCCGCACGTGCATCAACAAAGTAGTGCCAAGCGTGCACCTGTGTCATAAGTAAAGGGCCGGCTGGCTTAACCGTTAAGGGTGCTGTAACCCCCGAAAGTACACTCCAGTCCAAACCAAAAAAAAAATAATTTTCTGTGTTTGTGAATTGTGTGCGCAGTAGCCGCACGTGCATCAACAAAGTAGTGCCAAGCGTGCGCCTGTGTCATAAGTAAAGGGCCGGCTGGCTTGACCGTTAAAGGGTGCTGTAATCCCCAAAGTACACTCCAGTCCAAACCAAAAAAAAAATTATTTTCGGTGTTTGTGAATTGTGTGCGCAGTAGCCGCACGTGCATCAACAAAGTAGTGCCAAGCGTGCGCCTGTGTCATAAGTAAAGGGCCGGCTGGCTTGACCGTTAAAGGGTGCTGTAACCCCCGAAAGTACACTCCAGTCCAAACCAAAAAAAAATTATTTTCTGTGTTTGTGAATTGTGTGCGCAGTAGCCGCACGTGCATCAACAAAGTAGTGCCAAGCGTGCGCCTGTGTCATAAGTAAAGGGCCGGCTGGCTTGACCGTTAAAGGGTGCTGTAACCCCCGAAAGTACACTCCAGTCCAAACCAAAAAAAAATTATTTTCTGTGTTTGTGAATTGTGTGCGCAGTAGCCGCACGTGCATCAACAAAGTAGTGCCAAGCATGCGCCTGTGTCATAAGTAAAGGGCCGGCTGGCTTGACCGTTAAAGGGTGCTGTAACCCCCGAAAGTACACTCCAGTCCAAACCAAAAAAAAATTATTTTCTGTGTTTGTGAATTGTGTGCGCAGTAGCCGCACGTGCATCAACAAAGTAGTGCCAAGCGTGCGCCTGTGTCATAAGTAAAGGGCCGGCTGGCTTGACCGTTAAGGGTGCTGTAACCCCCGAAAGTACACTCCAGTCCAAACCAAAAAAAAAATTATTTTCTGTGTTTGTGAATTGTGTGCGCAGTAGCCGCACGTGCATCAACAAAGTAGTGCCAAGCGTGCACCTGTGTCATAAGTAAAGGGCCGGCTGGCTTGACCGTTAAGGGTGCTGTAACCCCCGAAAGTACACTCCAGTCCAAACCAAAAAAAAAATTATTTTCTGTGTTTGTGAATTGTGTGCGCAGTAGCCGCACGTGCATCAACAAAGTAGTGCCAAGCGTGCGCCTGTGTCATAAGTAAAGGGCCGGCTGGCTTGACCGTTAAAGGGTGCTGTAACCCCCAAAGTACACTCCAGTCCAAACCAAAAAAAAAATTATTTTCTGTGTTTGTGAATTGTGTGCGCAGTAGCCGCACGTGCATCAACAAAGTAGTGCCAAGCGTGCGCCTGTGTCATAAGTAAAGGGCCGGCTGGCTTGACCGTTAAAGGGTGCTGTAACCCCCGAAAGTACACTCCAGTCCAAACCCCAAAAAAAATTATTTTCTGTGTTTGTGAATTGTGTGCGCAGTAGCCGCACGTGCATCAACAAAGTAGTGCCAAGCGTGCGCCTGTGTCATAAGTAAAGGGCCGGCTGGCTTGACCGTTAAAGGGTGCTGTAACCCCCAAAGTACACTCCAGTCCAAACCAAAAAAAAAATTATTTTCTGTGTTTGTGAATTGTGTGCGCAGTAGCCGCACGTGCATCAACAAAGTAGTGCCAAGCGTGCGCCTGTGTCATAAGTAAAGGGCCGGCTGGCTTGACCGTTAAAGGGTGCTGTAACCCCCGAAAGTACACTCCAGTCCAAACCAAAAAAAAATTATTTTCTGTGTTTGTGAATTGTGTGCGCAGTAGCCGCACGTGCATCAACAAAGTAGTGCCAAGCGTGCACCTGTGTCATAAGTAAAGGGCCGGCTGGCTTGACCGTTAAGGGTGCTGTAACCCCCGAAAGTACACTCCAGTCCAAACCAAAAAAAAAATTATTTTCTGTGTTTGTGAATTGTGTGCGCAGTAGCCGCACGTGCATCAACAAAGTAGTGCCAAGCGTGCGCCTGTGTCATAAGTAAAGGACCGGCTGGCTTGACCGTTAAAGGGTGCTGTAACCCCCAAAGTACACTCCAGTCCAAACCAAAAAAAAAATTATTTTCGGTGTTTGTGAATTGTGTGCGCAGTAGCCGCACGTGCATCAACAAAGTAGTGCCAAGCGTGCGCCTGTGTCATAAGTAAAGGGCCGGCTGGCTTGACCGTTAAAGGGTGCTGTAACCCCCGAAAGTACACTCCAGTCCAAACCAAAAAAAAATTATTTTCTGTGTTTGTGAATTGTGTGCGCAGTAGCCGCACGTGCATCAACAAAGTAGTGCCAAGCGTGCGCCTGTGTCATAAGTAAAGGGCCGGCTGGCTTGACCGTTAAAGGGTGCTGTAACCCCCGAAAGTACACTCCAGTCCAAGCCAAAAAAAAATTATTTTCTGTGTTTGTGAATTGTGTGCGCAGTAGCCGCACGTGCATCAACAAAGTAGTGCCAAGCGTGCGCCTGTGTCATAAGTAAAGGGCCGGCTGGCTTGACCGTTAAAGGGTGCTGTAACCCACAAAGTACACTCCAGTCCAAACCAAAAAAAAAATTATTTTCTGTGTTTAGCCGCACGTATATATCAAATCGATATAACATAAATGGAGGACCAAACTTTCTCCGATAAAAATAAAATAGAGAAAGATCAAGAACCACTTCCTCCTAGTGCTGAAGCTGCTGCCACTAGTCATGACATAGACGATAACATGCCATCAACGTCGTCTGCCAAGGCCGATGCCCAATGTCATAATAGAGGGCACATACAATCCCAAATGGCAAAGTTCAGGAAAATGACCTTGAAAAAGACATTTAAATCAGCTGAAGAGAAACGTAAACTTGCCAATATGCCATTTACGACACGGAGTGGCAAGGAACGGCTAAGGTCGATCCCTAGTATGTTCATGACTAGTGGTTCAGCTTCACATGACGATGGAAGCCCTCCTCCCACTAAAAAAATCAAAAGAGTTAAGCTGGCAAAAGCACAGAGAAGAACTGTGCTTTCTAAGAAGATATCACAAATCCCCAAGGAGAGTCCAAGTGTGGTGGTGGTTGCGATGCCTGACCTTCCCAGCACTGGACGGGAAGAGGTGGCTCTTTCCACCATTTGCACGCCCCCTGCAAGTGCTGAAAGGAGCACCCACAGTCCACTTGCTGATATGCAAATTGAAGATGTCACTGTTGAAGTACAACAGGATGAGGATACTGGTGTAGCTGGCGCTGAGGAGGAAGTTGGCGAGGAGGATTCTGATGGTGATGTGGTTTGTTTAAATCAGGCTCCGGGGGAGACAGTTGTCCGTGGGATGAAAAAGCCCATCACGGTCATGCCTGGGCAGAAGACCAAACATTCCACCTCTTTGGTCTGGCAATATTTCTATCCAAATCCGGACAACAACTGTCTTGCCATATGTACCATATGTAAAGGTGAAATAAGTAGGGGTAGGGACGTCAACCACCTAGGAACATCCTCCCTTATACGGCACCTGCAGCGCGTTCATAAAAAGTTACTGTCAAGTTCAGAAACTTTGGCTAAGACCGTAAGCAGTCCAGGGACACCTAAATCCCGTTGTCCTGTTGTATCCAAGCGCCTGCAAACCACACCGTCAACTCCCTCCTCGTCAATTTCCTCCTTAGTCAGGATCGGAAGTAGTCCTGCAGGCCATGTCACTGGCATGACTGACTCTCCTATCCGGGATTCCTCTGGAGGATCCTGCATTGCTACGCCTACTGCTGCCGCTGCTGCTGTTGCTGCTGCTGGGAGTCGTTCATCATCCCAGAGAGGAAGTAGGAACACCACTACTTTTACTAAACAATTGACCCTCCAACAGTCCTTAGCGAGGAGGATGAAGTACGACAGCAGTCATCCTGAAGCAAAACGTATAACTGAGGCCTTGACTGCTATGTTGGTGTTAGATGTGCGTCCGGTATCCGCCATTAGTGCAGTGGGATTTAGACAATTGATGGAGGTAGTGTGTCCCCGGTTCCAAATCCCGTCTAGATTCCACTTCACTAGGCAGGCGATACCGAGACTGTACAGAAACGTCAGAAAAAGTGTCCTCAGTGTCCTGAAAAATGCCGTTGTACACAATGTCCACTTAACCACGGACATGTGGACAAGTGGAACAGGGCAGACTAAGGACTATATGACTGTGACAGCCCACTGGGTAGATGTATCACCTTACGCAGCAACAGCAGCAGCGTCACCAGTAGCAGCATCTCAGAAATGCCAGCTCGTTACAAGGCAGGCTACGCTGTGTATCACCGGTTTCAGTAAGAGGCACACCGCCGACAACCTCTTAGAGAAACTGAGGGAAATCATCGCCCAGTGGCTTACCCCACTTAGACTCTCCTGGGGATTTGTGATATCTGACAACGCCACCAATATTGTGCGGGCATTACATCTGGGCAAATTCCAGCACGTCCCATGTTTTGCTCACACAATAAACTTGGTGGTGCAGAATTTTCTGAAAAGCGACAGGGGCGTGCAGGAGACGCTTTGGGTGGCCCGAAAAATTTCTGGCCACTTTCGCCATTCAGCGACTGCGTGCCGAAGACTGGAGCGCCAGCAAACACTCTTGAACCTGCCCCGCCATCACCTGAAGCAAGAGGTTGTGACGCGGTGGAACTCAACCCTCTATATGCTTCAGAGGATGGAGGAGCAGCAAAAGGCCATACAAGCCTATACATCCACCTATGACATAGGCAAAGGAGGGGGTATGCACCTGACTCAAGCGCAGTGGAGAATGATTTCCGTGTTGTGCAAGGTTCTCCAGCCCTTCGAACTTGCCACACGTGAAGTCAGTTCAGACACTGCCAGCTTGAGTCAGGTCATTCCCCTCATCAGGCTTTTGCAGAAGCAGCTGGAGAAAGTGAAGGAGGAGCTAAGACGGAGCGATTCCGCTCGGCATGTGGGACTTGTGGATGAAGCCCTTCATTCGCTTTGCCAGGATTCCAGGGTGGTCAATCTGTTGAAATCAGACCACTACGTTTTGGCCACCGTGCTCGATCCTAGGTTTAAAGCCTATGTGGTGTCTCTCTTTCCGGCCGACACAAGCCTGCAGAGGTGCAAAGACCTGCTGGTGAACACACTGTCAGCTGAAGCGGAACGTGACACGTCAACGGCTCCTTCTTCATTTTCTCCTGCAACTGGGGCTGCCAGGAAAAAACTTAGGTATCCTAAGCAACCCGCTGGCGGTGATGCAGGGCAGGCAGGACCAAGTTTGGACATCTGGTCCGGACTGAAGGACCTGGCAACAATTTCTGACATGTCTACTGTCACTGCATATGATACTGTCACCATTGACAGAATGGTGGAGGATTACATCGGTGACAGCATCCAAGTAGGCATGGCAGACAGTCCATACCTGTACTGGCAGGAAAAAGAGGCAATTTGGAGGCCCCTGTACAAACTGGCTCTATTTTACCTGAGTTGCCCCCCCTCCAGTGTGTACTCCGAAAGAGTGTTTAGTGAAGCCGGGAACCTTGTCAGCGAAAGGCGTAGGAGGTTGCTTCCACAGAATGTGGAGAAGATGATGTTCATCAAAATGAATTATCAGCTCTTCCAGGGAGACCAGCCTCCAGAAGGTACAGAGGGACCTGTGGTGGTGGATTCAAGTGGGGACGAGTTAATACTTTGTGAGGATGAGGATGTACACACTGAAGAGGGTGAGGAATCGGTGGATGAGGAGGATGAGGATGACATCTTGCCTCCATAGAGCCAGTTTGTGCAGGGACACATTAATTGCCAGCTTGTTTTGTGGGGGCCCAAACGAACCAATCATTTCAGCCACAGTTGTGTGGCAGACCCTGGCGCTGAAATGATTGGTTTGTTAAAGTGTGCATGTCCTGTTTATACAACATAAGGGTGGGTGGGAGGGCCCAAGGACAATTCCATCTTGCACCTCTTTTTTTTCTTTGCATTATGTACAGTTTGGGGCCTAGTTTTTCAAACTGCCATCCTGTCTGCCACTGCAGTTTCACGCCTAGATGGGTCACGTGTTTGTGCCGCCCACTCGTGTCGCTTAGCATAGTCATCCAGCTACCTCGGTGCAACGTTTTGGACATAAAAACACTATTGTGAGGTGTGAGGTGTTCAGAATAGACTGGAAATGAGTGGAAATTAAGGTTATTGAGGTTAATAATAGCATAGGAGCAGAAAAACCTACAAATTCTGTGATTTTAGCTGTTTTTATGCTTTTTTTAAAAAAAATACAGATCCAAAACACAAAACCCAGAACCCAAAACACGAAAGGGTGGTTTTGGCAAAACCAATCCAGATCCAAAACACGAAGAAAGATCCAGATCCAAAACCAAAACACAAAACACGAAAAGTGGCCGGTGCACACCCCTAGATTAAATATATAAAGACTGGTGGTACAAGACTTGCCCTTTGGGCGCAGTAAATACCCACCATAGCTGGATATAGACACCTTGGGTGTAGCAGTATCCAACCGGTAAAGACCCTCGATCTCCTTGAAATATACATATATTACTATGACATTGTACTTTTGCAATTAACCTCTGAAAAAAATGCATTTGAATATATTTAGTAACACCTCTAATTTACAAACCGGAAATAGCCCCAAAAGAAAATTGATTTTGACCATTTGTGCCATGAACATCAGTCGTTTGGGAGAACTAAATCACTTGTTACATTCCTGTCGGTTTTCAGGCTCCTTATTTGCACCTGTGAGGCTCAAAACCGAAAAAAAACAAAACTAAAATTGAGCTGCGATCTGTCTGTTTTGCTGTTCTACAGCTGCAATCATCGTCTCATGTACTTATCACCGCCATCAGGATTTTCTGCGCTGTGTAAGTAATCCGTAGTCCTTTCATTGTGATAATCTTGTAGTCTACTCCTTGCTAGTGCAAAGTTCTCTGCTGTCAAAGTCGTTCTAACATTTACCCTTCAGTACCAGAGACAATAATGCCCTTTATTATGTGCCAGATGGCAAGCGCGCAGTGATGAACGATTGGAACTGGATGCACGATGCATCTTACAGGTAACTTTACAGGTGGAATAAGCTGTGGGATTCTGGGAAATGTTTTCCATTTACGCCTGTTGGCCTCAGCGAAGTTTTAGGGGGAGGGGGCCTGGACTGCACACCCTAGCTATTTCTAATGGGATGTGCTACCTAGCTTAGACTTAGAGCCTGATTCAGACTCGCTCGCTAGATGCAGCCCCTCGCTCTCATCGTATGCAAAATCAGCTAAGTGACATCAAGGCAGGCGATCACACGGCAAGGCATAAGCACGCCCACTATGTCTTGGCGAGCGATC
Organism: Taudactylus pleione; assembly: GCA_031769625.1. Classification (NCBI taxonomy): domain Eukaryota; kingdom Metazoa; phylum Chordata; class Amphibia; order Anura; family Myobatrachidae; genus Taudactylus; species Taudactylus pleione. The sequence goes on from JAUIMM010001621.1 coordinate 494,610, forward strand.
ACTTTGTGTTTATAGACGCCCACCAGCCTGTCTTTAGCCGCCCACTTGCGTACGTCATCTCCAGGAAGTATATACAGCCATCGGTACATCGGGAACCATCGGATCAGATCACAGCGCTTGTTGTTGACTGTACCCTACCGCAAGCACTGCGAGCAGTTCTGTGTAGAATTCAACCTGATGACGTGTACTATGATTATGCACGCTAATTAACACGCTATGCCTGTTAATTATGCACGCCTCTGAAACGGCGTTGAAACACTCAGGCACGCCTGCGTTCGCACCTCCACTCCCCCGTTACTACTGCGCTGCCCCTGTTACCACCCACAAACGGCCTCTCCTGTCACTCATTCCACTGGGCTGTCTTTGCTGGGCGAGCGAGCACTACCCGATCGCTCAAGCTAGTTCGCGCACTGCGATGCATACGCATGCGCAAATGCATAACATCAGCTGCGTACCAGCGAGCGGCCGCTTGCGAACGGGTCTGAATCAGGCCCTTAGTACTACAACATAGAAGAAAGGGAAGAGCAGATGGCACCATACAACCATTTAATAATTATACATCATATACAAGATTTTTGGAATACATCTGGGCAAAGTTATGAGCTTACCCACCAACGTCAAGCTAACCTCATAGGGTAAGTCCCTAACATTATAGGGGTTCATGGCTGCGGTGTGGGGTACCCCCAAACCAACCCAGCCAAACCACCCCAGGGCACAACACAAATTAACAATAGCAGTGAAGTGTTACAGTGTTAGGTAAGTGAAAGTATCTGCTTAGTGTTAGAAGGGTGAAAAAATAAATGTGAAAATGTAACAAATAAAAAGTCTATTCCTATAGAACATGAAGTGGCTACTAAAAGATATCGCTATATATCGCATCACATCGATGCGATATATAGTGAAGTTTAGTAGCCATTCATGTACACGTACCTGTCCGATGTCTTCCTGCGGTGTCGGGCCCTTCCGCGATCCCTGTAGCGCAGTGAAAAGAGACTGCGCATGCCCCGGGGTCTGAGAGCAGCAGGTCACGTCAGACCTGCTGCTATGGACGCTGGGAAAAGGGGCGGAGCCAGCGCTGGATGCCGGTCAGACACCATGGAAGTATGCAGCTTTCCTGCTCTGTCCGACTTGCGGTAACAGATAACGCCATCCTCAGATGGCGAATCTGTGCCGCAGGAGGGGACGGAAAGCTGAGCTTTCCGTTCTTTCATGAATCACACTCACCATACAATAGAATAGTGATGTGATGCAGGCATGGAGCAGGGGTACCGCTGGGGAAGTAATACACTTCTCCACGGTATACTAGTTCCATGATTAGCACGAAGCAGAGAAGAGCCCTGATTTCAGCTAAACAACGCTCTTCTCTCCTGCATGAGTGATATAGGGGCCTATTCATCATAACTTAAAACTCTCTGGAGGTAATTAGGTAGAACTCGCAAGGAGTTCCACCTAATTACCGAAGGAATTCATCATTCCTCCTCTACATAACTATCTATTTTGAAAAGCTGTCACTATTGCGATGACAGCTTTTCGGGAAAGAGATAGTTATCCCTGTCTACACTAACTTACCGCAGCTGGAATCAGTGCAGGGCATGCTCTGTTATATTCGTAAAAACCAGCGCATGTGCAGCACCGCCTACAGCTGCGGTAATTGTGTGCGCCCTCCCCAACTTCCCCTTCTCCCTCCCCCCCTCTGAAAACCTCCCCCCTGTCCCGCACTTACCTGCCGAGCAGCCACCGGAGCCAGAGGACGGACCAGAGCGCCGGAGGGAGACGCCGGGGGACCTCACCAGCTGGAAACAGGTAAGTGTCACCTACTATACGTCACCTCACAGTGGCGAATAGAAACTCCATCAAATTCCGAAAACACAAGTTTCAGAATTTGATGAATACCATAATTTCAATATCCCCATAATAATGTACTTATGTACTAATGTATGGGGAGTGTGGAAATTAACGCAGGGGGACTTAACCAAGAGATATCAGTGATATCTCCTGTGTTAAGATACTTCATGAATATTAAAATAACGGTATTTAAGGAAATTGTCCTTAAAAACTTTATTTTAGTGTTGATGAATAGGCCCCATAAAGTGTTAAAATAAGTGTTAAGTGGTGATGCCCCAAAAAAGTCCAGCCAGAGCAGTTCAAGGGCCCCCCCACTTCTCAGCGCCTCAGCTATGTCACCGATTCCTAGTGCGATGACACGTCGCCTTCTCAGGAACACTGGTTCATTCCAAATTTCAAATAAATAAAAAAATAATAATTTTACTGTCATCTGCACTGTGCTTGCCTGATGTGGCGGGTGTCCGGGAGCCTCCCAAACGTCCTTGCAGAGTTTTGGGAAAGCAGGTCACTCTCCCACATCCCACTTCTCTTTCTTGCGAATAGTGCGGATTTGAGGTCGAGATTCCCGTCTTCGGGACCCATCGCTGATTCAAGACGTGAATCAAACCATCACTGCCCAGGATTTGTCTGTGCTTATTGTGATATGATTTATGTTTATTAAGCTCCTGAGGAATTTGGACCTCATTCAGAGCCGGACGTTATTTGCGCTCGCTCGTTCAGAAAAAAGGGGTGGCTATTCAAATGAACCGTTCGCTCTTTGCGGTCTGTTCACGCCTCTAGGTCTGCACGAGCGAACAAAACTTGCGGTCATTTTTTGGAAAACTACGTCCCCTGGCCGCTCGCATCCTACATCATGTCCGCTATTTATTAGATTAATCGAGTACATCGACCAGCGTATGAACTGCTCGCTATTCTTGTGGTTGGTTTTTCCTACCCCAATCTTGCGAGCAGTTCTGGCTATAAAATAACCCAGTGACGTGGTCAATGACTCTGCTGTATTAATTATGCACACCCATAAAACGCCCGTTTGACCTTTAAGCACGCCTGCGTTCGGATTTCCACTCCCCGTTTTCAAGCACCTTCCCCTGTTACCACCCACATACGCCTCCTCCTGTCACTCAAAATAGCAGGCATTCGCTATTTAGCGAACAAACGAATTTCTGCCGCACTGACTGGTTCGCGCATGCGCATTACGATCCGTACGCATGCGCAGTTGTGCAAACATCGCTTGGAACGAACGAGCGGCCGCTTACGAGCGGCTCAGAATCAGGCCCTTTGTTATAACATAATTGCATTTTATTTTACTAAAATGTTTGATGTGTTTGTTTGTTTTATCCCCTCTTATGCTCATGACTCCAGAGTGTTTTTTACCTCAGTATAGACAATAGGAGGGTGAGCACAAATACACCGAATATTTCCTGCATTCCTGACATTCTTTACATAAAGTTTAGGGATTCTGAGTGAAGGTGACAACACCCGGGTCACCCTACGTTCTCTCTCTCTGTGGCGCTTTATGTAATGGGCCCCCAGGCCTGTGTGTTTGGACAGCCTCTGGCCTGTCGGCTGAGGCACAGGAATGACACCGAGAGGTAACGTTGGGGGGGAGGTAATCTGTAGCTTCCTTTGTATAAACCTTCTGATGTCTCCAGGGCAGGGAAACCTGTGACAAAAGGGATCTTCTACTTCTCCTGTAGTTTGTGTAATCCCATGAGATTGCGGAGAGACTGCGCGCTCACAGTGGGGCGTCGCATTCCTGGGCGGTCACCCAGGGTAATGCTGATTACTGAGCACAGAAAGGCGCAATGCACTCAGCAGGGGGCGCAGTCCTAGAAAGCATCAGGGTCATGTCAGACACAAAGGGGATCATATTGTGGAGGAAAATTAGCTGGAAGTTGGCAGTATTGTTTCTACATTACATTACGGGGGTACTACTAGGGATGGCCAATCGGCGGACCTGCATCGATCTTTCTTATCGGCGAAGGATCGCCCTATCTGCAATTAATGCGGAAGATGATCAGGAAAATAACATTGATATTCCCTGAGATTGATATTATCTTGAAACACATGCCGTTAGGGAAAGATCGCAACTGTGCAGTTAAAAAAAGGGAAAACTTCAAACGACGGCACGTGCGCGGCGGAGCAATAGCTGCCGTGGACCAGGTAAGTACAGTATATCGCGGCTGCAGAATTGTGATTTTTGGGGGGATTTTATTGATACCTTGCGCATGTGTCACACAGAGTCTACGCACAAAGGCGCTGTCGCGATAGACTCAGGTGACAACAGAAAGGTGGCGGAAACTTAATGGGCGTTCTTGGGCGGTGACTGGGAGGTGGCCACTAGCGCACGGGAAAAATGGGCTGTTCACTGGACGTGTTATAGGAGGGTCGTGGGCGTATCAGTGCAAGACGCACATCCGAGACGCAGTTCCTAGGCGCACATCCACAGCCATAGGAGGCCATGGTCAGACAGAGAAACTGCACCTGCTACAGAGCTCGTATATAAGGACGCACCAATCGGCATTAGAACGTGCACAGCGCTAAAAGTGGGTGTCTTGAGTTCTCGCACATTTGGCCGCACGAATGTACACACGGGAAGGAGTTGCAGACGTGCGAATGTCAATAGATGCTGCTGCGGGCGCTTTTGTGTGTGATTCAGAATCAGGCCCAGTATTCCAGAAAGCGTCGCAGACTGCACAAGCGTGAAATCTGCTGAGCGGCGGTGGCTGGTTTCGGGAGAGCCAGCCAATTGTCGGGAGACTCCAGGCCATTTCAGGAGAGTAGGCAAGCCTTTGGTACACCCTCCTGATGAATAATAATGTATTTAAAGATGTTTAAATATTAAAATTTGGCCAATAAATACGTCATCTATAATGTAAATTCCTCTATAAAGCAGAGATGTTTGTGTATTGATGGGGGATATTATGGATGGGAAAGGGATTCTAAGGCCCCTACACACGGAACGATGTAGTCAGCGATACGATCTTGTTAACGATTTCCCTTGAACTCTCCCTGACACTCCAGGACACGATGTGCAGCAAAAACAGCACAATCTGACATAAGAGCTAATGATTTGCATATCATTAGATTGTGCGCGATAGCAGACTGAGGCATGCACGGATCAGGGAGATAGGTGATGCATGCATCTGTGATAACAGGTGCATGGACGGTCCCGTCCATGCATTTGTGTAAAAAAATTTAAACAAGTTATAGATACGCCCTGGCCCCTGTGTAGTTTATTCCCCTATTTTTTTCACAACCAGGACTGGCTGTGAAGAGCCCGGGGCTGGTTGTGTTTTGAGGGGGGGACTCAGTTATTTTTTTTAAGTTTTAACTTTGTATTCATTTTTCTCACTGATCCGTGCATGCAAGTGCCGCTGGCATCGTATGCATGTCCGAACGATATATCGTTTGGGCATAAACACTGAACGATATGCCGCCGGATCATGTACGAGATCAACAGATCTTTCCTGTAGCAGGAAAGATGTGACGATACAAAGACGACCCGCGGGTACACGCATCCACATCGTTATCGTGAGTGGACACTCACAATTTGCACATATTATGCACAATCTGCAGTTCCGATGCATCGAAAGTGGCCAGATCGTGCATAATATCGTACTATGTATGGGCTTGCAGAACTTGCAGATGGGAGTTACAAGTGTTACAACTTCACAATAGATACATTTAAAAAATGTTCCCCAAAATATCCTAAACATGTTAATTGGCTGAAATACACTTGTTGGCTGTAACATGACAGGAGCTGATTGCTTGGTACTTTATCTCTCTCCAAGATCTGATAAATCTCCCTCTATGGGGTCCATTCAGGTGACTCCCGATAATTAGGCATCCAACTTGCTGAGAGCAGCGGCGGTGGACACAATACTATTTGAGCAATTCAACATTACCACAGTGCGGAGACAGCTGATCTGAAAATCAGCCGTTTTGTGATGTGATTTACTGCAGTGACAATTACTGCTCATACTGTACGTCGGTTCACACATGCGCCACCTCCGGCGGAAGGAGCCGGACGGGGGCGGAGGGATCTGAATGGATCCCTCTTAGCAATCCGGGAATGATTCCTCTTAGCAATCCGGGAGTGGATCCCTTTTAGCAATCCAGGAATGGATCCCTCTTAGCAATCCGGGAATGTATCCCTCTTAGCAATCCGGGAATGGATCCCTTTTAGCAATCCGGGAATGGATCCCTCTTAGCAATCCGGGAATGGATCCCTCTTAGCAATCGGGAATGGATTATTTTTAGCAATCTTTGAATGGATTCCTCTTAGCAATCCGGGAATGGATCCCTTTTAGCAATCCGGGAATGGATCCCTCTTGGCAATCCGGGAATGGATCCCTTTTAGCAATCCGGGAATGTATTCCTTTTAGCAATCCTGGAATGGATCCCTTTTAGCAATCCGGGAATGGATCCCTTTTAGCAATCCGGGAATGGATTCATGTTAGCAATCCAGGAATGGATCCATGTTAGCAATCTGTGAATGGATCCCTTTTAGTAATCCGGGAATGGATTGTTTTTAGCAATCTGGGAATGGATACCTTTTAGCCATCCGGGAATGTATTCCTCTTAGCAATACGGGAATGGATCCCTTTTAGCAATCCGGGAATGGATCCCTTTTAGCAATCCGGGAATGGATTCATGTTAGCAATTCAGGAATGGATCCCTGTTAGCAATCCGTAAATGGATCCCTTTTAGCAATCTGGGAATGGATTGTTTTTAGCAATCCGGGAATGGATCCCTCTTGGCAATCCGGGAATGGATCCCTTTTAGCAATCCGGGAATGGATTCATGTTAGCAATCCAGGAATGGATCCCTGTTAGCAATCCGTGAATGGATCCCTTTTAGCAATCTGGGAATGGATTGTTTTTAGCAATCCGGGAATGGATCCCTTTTAGCAATCCGGGAATGGATCCCTTTTAGCAATCCGGGAATGTATTCCTCTTAGCAATCCTGGAATGGATCCCTTTTAGCAATCCGGGAATGGATCCTTTTAGCAATCCGGGAATGGATTCATGTTAGCAATCCAGAAATGGATCCCTGTTAGCAATCCAGAAATGGATCCCTGTTAGCAATCCGTGAATGGATCCCTTTTAGCAATCTGGGAATGGATTGTTTTTCGCAATCCGGGAATGGATCCCTCTTGGCAATCCGGGAATGGATCCCTTTTAGCAATCCGGGAATGGATCCCTTTTAGCAATCCGGGAATGGATCCCTTTTAGCAATCCGGGAATGTATTCCTTTTAGCAATCCTGGAATGGATCCCTTTTAGCAATCTGGGAATGGATCCCTTTTAGCAATCCGGGAAAGGATTCATGTTAGCAATCCAGGAATGGATCCCTGTTAGCAATCCGTGAATGGATACCTTTTAGCAATCTGGGAATGGATTGTTTTTAGCAATCCGGGAATGGATCCCTTTTAGCAATCCGGGAATGGATCCCTTTTAGCAATCCGGGAATGTATTCCTCTTAGCAATCCTGGAATGGATCCCTTTTAGCAATCCGGGAATGGATCCTTTTAGCAATCCGGGAATGGATTCATGTTAGCAATCCAGAAATGGATCCCTGTTAGCAATCCGTGAATGGATCCCTTTTAGCAATCTGGGAATGGATTGTTTTTCGCAATCCGGGAATGGATCCCTCTTGGCAATCCGGGAATGGATCCCTTTTAGCAATCCGGGAATGGATCCCTTTTAGCAATCCGGGAATGGATCCCTTTTAGCAATCCGGGAATGTATTCCTTTTAGCAATCCGGGAATGGATCCCTTTTAGCAATCCGGGAATGGATCCCTTTTAGCAATCCGGGAATGGATCCCTTTTAGCAATCCGGGAATGTATTCCTTTTAGCAATCCTGGAATGGATCCCTTTTAGCAATCTGGGAATGGATCCCTTTTAGCAATCCGGGAATGGATTCATGTTAGCAATCCAGGAATGGATCCCTGTTAGCAATCCGTGAATGGATCCCTTTTAGCAATCTGGGAATGGATTGTTTTTAGCAATCCGGGAATGGATCCCTTTTAGCAATCCGGGAATGGATCCCTTTTAGCAATCCGGGAATGGATTCATGTTAGCAATCCAGGAATGGATCCCTGTTAGCAATCCGTGAATGGATCCCTTTTAGCAATCTGGGAATGGATTGTTTTTAGCAATCCGGGAATGGATCCCTTTTAGCAATCCGGGAATGGATCCCTTTTAGCAATCCGGGAATGTATTCCTCTTAGCAATCCTGGAATGGATCCCTTTTAGCAATCCGGGAATGGATCCTTTTAGGGATCCGGGAATGTATTCCTCTTAGCAATACGGGAATGGATCCCTTTTAGCAATCCGTGAATGGATCCCTTTTAGCAATCTGGGAATGGATTGTTTTTCGCAATCCGGGAATGGATCCCTCTTGGCAATCCGGGAATGGATCCCTTTTAGCAATCCGGGAATGGATCCCTTTTAGCAATCCGGGAATGGATCCCTTTTAGCAATCCGGGAATGTATTCCTTTCAGCAATCCTGGAATGGATCCCTTTTAGCAATCTGGGAATGGATCCCTTTTAGCAATCCGGGAATGGATTCATGTTAGCAATCCAGGAATGGATCCCTGTTAGCAATCCGTGAATGGATCCCTTTTAGCAATCCGGGAATGGATTGTTTTTAGCAATCCGGGAATGGATCCCTCTTGGCAATCCGGGAATGAATCCCTTTTAGCAATCCGGAAATGGATTCCTTTTAGCAATCCGGGAATGGATCCCTTTTAGCAATCCGGGAATGGATTCATGTTAGCAATCTGGGAATGGATCCCTGTTAGCAATCCGTGAATGGATCCCTTTTAGCAATCTGGGAATGGATTGTTTTTAGCAATCCGGGAATGGATCCCTCTTGGCAATCCGGGAATGGATCCCTTTTAGCAATCCGGGAATGGATCCCTTTTAGCAATCCGGGAATGGATCCCTTTTAACAATCCGGGAATGTATTCCTTTTAGCAATCCTGGAATGGATCCCTTTTAGCAATCCGGGAATGGATCCCTTTTAGCAATCCGGGAATGGATCTCTTTTACCAATCCGTGAATGGATCCTTTTGAGCAATCCGGGAATGGATTCCTCTTAGCAATACGGGAATGGATCCCTTTTAGCAATCTGGGAATGGATTCCTTTTAGCAATCCGGGAATGGATCCCTTTTAGCAATCCGGGAATGGATCCCTCTTGGCAATCCGGGATCAAATTATGAAAATATATTACTGTATATTCAGAGTTTGGTGAGTTTAGTGTATGGGGACTGTGGGCCACATTGGGGCTGAAAGGTAAGCAGGAACTATCTGTGATATCTCCTATGTTACCTTTATAATAATAAATAGCCCTGACAATTCATTTACACAAAATTAGGTGAATATGTTGTCTTTCACCTACTTTTGTAGAAATGAAATGATGATAAATCTCCTTCTGTATAACAGACTTTTGTTTCTGGCCTCTGGCAGCTGCCTACACTGCTATCTTATGTGACACTTTTGGGGTTCATGATTATTTCCCCACTCTTTCATGCACTTCATAAAAAGGTCGCACACTGCAGAGTTAACGCGCGATACTGGTTCGATGTCCATGATTTGACTTTTCCCATTGAATTGCGCAAACTGTTTATTGACAAAATTGTCACGGGATATGCGCGGATTAATAACATGGGAATTCGCAGTCTGGAACTTGTGGTTAATTGAACCTGCCCCAAGTTTATGTCACTGGTTTCTCGCTAATGGACCGAGCACATTATAATCCTCATCAGTTCTCTGTCCACAAAATGGCTGCCTCCAGTGTTACTCGGGGACGACACTAGTGTCTAGGGCATACTGGCTCTCTCATTGTCAGGGAGACTCTCTGATATAGTAGTAATCTCCCTGTCTCCCTGAGGAGTCTAGTAATCTCCCTGATTGCACCTTACCCCCATTATAAAGCTGTTATATTAAAAAAAAACAAAGATATATACATTCAAATGGAATCATTAGTATAATTTCCCTGCATTGGGTATAAGGCACAATGATCCCTATGGCTACATGTATTTTCTGAGAAGTATCAGTGTGTTTTCATACTTCCCAACGTTATACGTTTATGAAGCTGGCGGACGGAATGCCGACCGCCAGCTTCTAGACTACTAAATCCCGCCGAGGGTTAAAAGACAGGCACCTAAATCTAGACGCCTGTCAGTTTACCGATGCCGGGAGACCGGCGCCCAGCATCCTGACTGAAAGGATGCCGGGCGCGGACAGGGGGTGGTGGTTAGGTTTAGAGCTCCCAGGGGGGGATTTAGGGTTAGGCTAGGAGGAGGGAGGGTTAGGGCTAGGCACCCCTAGGGGGAGGTTAGGGTTAGGCACCCCCCCTGGGGACTTAGGTTTAGGCGGTGGGGAAGGGGGGGTTAGGGTTAGGCACTGGGGGGAGGTTAGGGTTAGGGGGTAAAATTAGGTTAGTTTATACTTACCTGGGGATGATCGGGATTTCCTCCTCCGTCGGGCTGCCGCTGCCGGGGTTTGAATCATACTGATTCCCCTCCCAACATGACCCTCTCCAGGAGGGACACAATGCTCTGGTCCTGGACTTCCCTGGTAATTTATGATTGGTGGTGGCTCCAGAGGCGGGGCTGCTGTACAGTCCAAAATGCAAATAGGGGAGTCACACCAACTGCCAGTGAGTCCCAGCCAGTGATGTTGGGCAGTGTGTGAGATGACAGTTGGTGTGACTCCCCTATTTGAATTTTGAACTGTGCTGCAGCCCCACCTCTTACCAGGGAAGTCCAGGACCGGAGCACTGTGTCCCTCCTGGAGAGGGTCATGTTGGGAGGTGTGTATTTCATTAACAAGTAGATATATACTATTACTCATACTTGCCTACTCTCCCGGGACTGTCGGGAGCCTCCCGAAAACTGGGTGCCGCTCCTTCCCGGAGGGGACTGCCAAAATTTCAGTAAGTATGTACTAACTGCTTTGGGGCTCATTTACTTTTGGATGTAAGTCAGTTATATGACACGCCTCTCAGATGTAGCAGTACACGCCTATCACATGTATGACACGCCTCTCAGATGTAGCAGTACACGCCTATCACATGTATGACACGTCTCTCAGATGTAGCAGTACATGCCTATCACATGTATGACATGCCTCTCAGATGTAGCAGTACACGCCTATCACATGTATGACATGCCTCTCAGATGTAGCAGTACACGCCTATCACATGTATGGCATGCCTCTCAGATGTAACAGTACACGCCTATCACATGTATGACACGCCTCTCAGATGTAGCAGTACACGCCTATCACATGTATGACATGCCTCTCAGATGTAACAGTACACGCCTATCACATGTATGACACGTCTCTCAGATGTAGCAGTACACGCCTATCACATGTATGACATGCCTCTCAGATGTAGCAGTACACGCCTATCACATATATGACACGCCTCTCAGATGTAGCAGTATATGCCTATCACATGTATGACATGTCTCTCAGATGCAGCAGTACACGCCTATCACATGTATGACATGCCTCTCAGATGTAGCAGTACACGCCTATCACATGTATGACACGTCTCTCAGATGTAGCAGTACACGCCTATCACATGTATGACACGTCTCTCAGATGTAGCAGTACACGCCTATCACATGTATGACATGCCTCTCAGATGTAGCAGTACACGCCTATCACATGTATGACACGTCTCTCAGATATAGCAGTACACGCCTATCACATGTATGACACGGCTCTCAGATGTAGCAGTACACGCCTGGGGGGATGCTTATTGTCCACTCCTAGTCTAGGGAATGGATTTACAGTATTATCATAAATATTGTTGCATCCCACAAAATGGCTGCTTCCAGCGTTACTCAGGGATGGCACTAGTAGTGTCTAGGGAACAAATACGCAGTATTATCATGAATATTGAATATTGGTGCATCCAAAAACATGGCTGCCATTTCATCATTACAGTTTGCTTGTCTTCCCCTATTTGGAGTTTCTCACCAGAACAATGACCCAGGTGCAGTTTTGCTCCCAGAGAAACGAGGTGTAACCCGAAGCAGCTGATGTCTCCCGTCAGTTCTCCGAATGCTTCCGGACAGGGCTGATTAAATACCTTCTTACTAGTTTTATACTGGGGATAATTGTGGCCCGGTCCCTAATGGAACTCAGATGCCCAGCATTTTTGCGTTTTACTTTTTAATCACTGTATGACACACAGGCAATTAAACATGAAATACAAACTGTTCCAGCCCTTTAGTTGTGGTTCATGCTGTGCAATAAAAACAGCATCATTAAAGAGGGCAGTTGAGTTATAATCTGTTTATAGAAGAAATAATTATTTACACAAGTAAAACCTCTAACCTGATGTGCACAGGCTTTTCTATCAGTAGAACTGAGGTACTGATTGGAATCTATGGCCGCAGTTGGTGAACATGACTCCTTCTGTTTCGAATTGATTCAAAGGGCCAACTCCATTCCGAAGTTATGTCTCCTCATTAAAATCATTAAGTAAAAACACATTACTGGAATAACTCTGGATTCTTAAAATAGGACTTTTGCCTGAAATTGCCTTTCGAAAGATCAGAAAAACACTGTTGCTGCCATTTGACAGATAAATTGTTGAGAAACGTCTGTAACTGTGAATACAATCATTGCAGTTCGCAATTTCTTTGCATGGTGACAGTTGTTGCTTAGCAAGGTCAGTTACCCGTGACTCAAATCTGTCAAACGGCAGCAATTGTCTAATTCAGAGTTTTTACAAGATAATTTCAGGCACGAGTCTTATTTCAAATGTCAGGAGTAATTCAAGCAAGTGGTATTATCAGGCATAATGCTTTTCATTTGGCGTAATTATGTTTGAGTGGTATTACTCTTTAAGGGACATTTCATACGTTTAGCAGCTATTTCTCAAATTTGTGATGCGGGGAACACTGGGCCTGATTCAGACCTGTACGCGCGTAGTCTGTCGATGTTTGCATTCTGTGCATGCGTATGCTTCGCAGTGCGCGAACCAGCCGCTGCGATCGGGAATCGACCGCAGCGAGCACACAGAGGCTCCATACAGTGATTGACAGGACCTGACCGTTTGAGGGTGGTGATGGGGGGTGGTCAGAGCAACGCAAGCGTGCCTGGGCGTCTAGACGGCGTTTCAGGGGCGTGCATAATTAAGTCCCAGCGACGGCATACGCACCCTAACGTCTAGCTACGCACACAAACATAAGCAATGTCTGCGGTAGGGTCAGGTCACCACAACTTGTGCATGTGGGTCCGATGGTTCTCGATGTTACCGATGTTTTCGCTGTCTTGCGAGAATGTAAGTAAAGGGATGTAGGCGGCATTATGTAGTGTCGGGTGTCTACTTATTGTGCTGCGGTTACATTGCGTATGGGGTCATTAGCATATTATCGCATCGACAGGCTGCATGCGAACGCAGTCGTGCAATCAGGTCTGAATCAGGCCCACTGTTACTACTCTATGGGCTTGATCCAGGAAGGAACGCACTTGGTAATACACACGCAGTCGGGTGATTGTTTCGTTCTGCACATGCGTATGCATCGCAGTGTGTGTGCGCGAACCGGCCGCCGCGATCAGGACTGTCATCGCAGTGACTAGACAGATCCATCTCAGAGTGATTGACAGGAAGAGCCATTTGTGGGAGGTGACGGGGGGCTGCAAATTGCAGGCGTCCCAGTGCGTGCGGACGCCGTTGCAGGGGCATGCATAAATTAGCCACTGCGATGCCGTACGCAGCCTGAGGACCCATAGCATGCGATGAAGTTAGCAATTTCTGAGTAAGGTCACAGCTTGTACTTGATTGTACCGATGATTTCTCAGTCTTGCTAAACATTACAGATGTGTGAAGTGGGCGTCCTTGTGTAGTGCTGCCACGGGATAGCGAACGCAATGGATTAGCATACTATCGCAGTTGAACTGCGTGCGTAATCGCAATTGCATACGCAGTTGCGTTCCCTAATGAATCAAGCCCATTGTTAATAATATAACTCTATACAAAGTCATGGGGCCAACTATAATATGCTGCGAGTTGTCAAAAGTGTCCATTTTTCAGCGATTTTGTTCTGGGATGTAAAGCGGCAATTATTTTAAAAGTCAAAACCAGATTGGAATACTGGGCCTGATTCATGCGCATGCGCGAGACCCGGATAGCGACGGGCAATCCATCGATCCGGGTCTCGTACCAAAGGGGGCGTGCTGTCGATGTTGAGTGACCACACGCCCCCTTTGGTGGGCGGGCCGGGGGAGTGGCTGCCCAAACGGAGGCGTTCCCATGTGAACGCTTCCGTTTGGGGGCGGCCCCACTGACATCACGAGTGATGTCAGTGGGAGAGATTTCGGCTCTGTTAGAGCTGAAATCTCTCTGGGGCTTGCGGCAACGAGACCCTACCACTAGGGTCTCGTCGCAAGCCCGATGGTCTTGACCATCGCGACCATCTTCCTGGCCACTCGCTATAGCTGTGGGTGGTCACCCACAGCTATGCGAGCGGCCGGGAGGCCGTTCTAAAAAAAAAAAAAAGACCGGCCCTGATTCAGAGCGAGCGCTCTGTCAGAGCGTCCGGCTCTGAATCAGGCCCACTGTGTACTGTACAATAGATATTTAGGGGCTCAGTCTGAGGCAAGTAGAAATTGGACGTCTATTTCAGACGTATATTTTGCACCCAAAATGGGTTGGTTCAAGTCCCAATACGAATAATGATGACTCTTACCTTTAATATACACGGGCGGATTGATGAAGTAGCAAAAGGAAGCACGTAGGCTGCCGCTGGCCCTTAATGTAGACCTGTCACATAATGACAGAAGCCATTTTTGGGCTGAACTAATATTCAAGAGAAAATAACAATAACCAGGCGCGTCTTAACATAATGAGAAATCTGGAAGAGCTCACTAAGTGGACGGGGCGCTGACCCCTTTCTTGGAAAAATACCAAGAGAAAATAGAGGAAAAAAAGAATATACTAGGAGCAAAGGCAGATAACATGCACAATTTCATAGTCATTGGACAGTATAAAAATTATTTTTGAAAACAAAATTATTAAAGTCTGCAATGTACAGATATATACGCATATAGGGCCTGATTCAGACCCACTCGCGATCGCGTAGCACTCACAAGCGGGTCGATGGTGGGCCATTGCGCACGCTTAGCGTGCACACAGCGCGTGCGCGAGCCCCGGAGCGAGTGAGAAATCACTCGATATCTTTATCGTCCATACGTACCTGCGCAATGCAGGTCGTTGTTTGGTTGGAGGCACCGAAAAATGCACGATTTGAACGATAACGATATGATTGTTAGCGTTATCGTTCATATAGTGCATTTTAATCGTACCGCGTGTACGCACCAAAAGCAAAGTTTCTGACTCATGCAAGTTAATAATAAATCCAGAGCCTCTGTGTTTGCGTGCAAGGGCATAACTAGAACTTTTTGGGTCACATAGCACGATCTTAAAAGGGCCGTCCCCGGAGGTAAAAAAACACATACAGTCAGGTCCATAAATATTGGGACATTGACAGAATTTTCAGATTTTGGCCTCTATTCACCACCACAATGGCTTTGTAATGAAACAAACAAGATGTGCTTTAACTGCAGACTTTCAGATTTAATTTGAGGGTAATTACATCCAAATCAGGTGAACGGTGTAGGAATTACAATGGTTTCTATATGTGCCTCCCACTTTTTAAGGGGCCAATAGTAATGGGACAAACTAAACAATCCTAAATCTAACTTTCACTTTTTAATACTTTGTTGCAAATCCTTTGCAGGCAATTACAGCCTGAAGTCTGGAATGCATAGACATCACCAGACGCTGGGTTTCATCCCTGGTGATGCTCTGCCAGGCCTCTACTGCAAATGTCTTCAGTTCCTGCTTGTTCTTGTGGCATTTTCCCTTCAGTTTTGTCTTCATCAAGTGAAATGCATGCTCAATCGCATTCAGGTCAGGGGATTGACTTGGCCATTGCATAACATTCCACTTTTTAGCCTTAAAAAACTCTTTGGTTGCTTTTGCAGTATGCTTCGGGTCATTGTCCATCTGCATTGTGAAGCGCTGTCCAATGAGTTCTGAAGCATTTGACTGAATATGAGCATATAATATTGCCCGAAACACTTCAGAATTCATTCTGCTGCTTTTGTCAGCAGTCACATCATTAATAAATACAAGGGAACCAGTTCCATTGGCAGCCATACATGCCCACGCCATGACACTACCACAACCATGCTTCACTGATGAAGTGGTATGTTTTGGATCATGAGCAGTTCCTTTCCTTCTCTTCTCTTCCCATCATTCTGGTACAAGTTGATCTTTGTCTCATCTGTCAATAGGATGTTGTTCCAGAACTGTAATGGCTTTTTTAGATGTTGTTTGGCAAACTCTAATCTGGTCTTCCTGTTTTTGTGGCTCACCAATGGTTTGCATCTTGTGGTGAACCCTCTATATTCACTCTTGTGAAGTCTTCTCTTGATTGTTGACTTTGACACATATACATCTACCTCCTGGAGAGTGTTCTTGATTTGGCCAACTGTTGTGAAGGGGTTTTTCTTCACCAGGGAAATAATTATTTTGTCATCCACCACAGTTGTTTTCGGTGGTCTTCCGGGTCTTTTGATATTGCTGAGCTCTCCGGTGCGTTCTTTCTTTTTAAGAATGTTCCAATCAGTTGATTTGGCCACACCTAATGTTTTTGCTATCTCTCTGATGGGATTGTTTTTGATTTTTCAGCCTAATGATGGCTTGCTTCACTGATAGTGACGGCTCTTTGGATCTCATTTTGAGAGTTGACAGCAACTGATTCCAAATGCAAATGTCACACCTAGAATCAACTCCAGACCTTTTACCTGCTTAATTGATAATGAAATAACGAGGGAATAGCCCACACCTGTCCATGAAATAGCTTTTGAGTTGATAGTCCCATTACTTTTGGCCCCTTAAAAAGTGGGAGGCACATATTGAAACTGTTGTAATTCCTACACCGTTCACCCGATTTGGATGTAATTACCCTCAAATTAAATCTGAAAGTCTGCAGGTAAAGCACATCTTGTTTGTTTCATTTCAAAACCTTTGTGGTGGTGAATAGAGGCCAAAATCTGAAAATTCTGTCAATGTCCCAATATTTATGGACCTGACTGTACATTTGCCTCCACACAGAGCCCATTCAAGCTATGCCACACAGTAGTACTCCTTATACATATTATGCCATGCAGTAGTATTGCCCCTTATACATAATGCCACACAGTAATGCCCCTTTTACTACACAGTAATGCCCATTACACATTTTACCACACAGTAATGCCCTTTACACATAGTAGTAGTGTCCCATATAACACATTATTCCACACAATAGTAGTGCCCCTTACACATTATGCCCTCCCAACAACTCACCTCCCCGTGTCCCTCCAGCAGCCACTCACCTTCCCCTGAGTGCCATCAGCAGACAGCGGGTGTGGATCTGGGTCCGAGTCGCTAGCTAATTACAGCTGGCACAGCTGCAGATATGGACAGCCGCCGCAATTTGAATCTGGCGCCGGTTGTGAGCCAATCAGAGCTTGCGGACCGCCATCCAATCTGGAGCTGCCACTGCTGATTGGCTGCTGATCCACAAGCTCTAATTGCCTATCGACTGGCAGTGCTGTCTCTCCATGACTGCCTGCCGGCACCAAATCAAACTATTGACACCCGGGGCCCTCCTCAGTGGCCCTGACTGGACCAGCCCACCTTGTGTGCGTCACTGTTTGCAGGTGGAGCAGCGGGCCACCGAGGCAGCCCGGGCACCATAGCAGCCACACCCCTTGCACCCACGGTAGTTACGCCACTGTTTGCATGCATGTTAGCCAACAGTGGGGTCCTTTTCAGGATCAATGGAATGGGGTTATAGGCAATGTAAACATATAAAGGCTGCAGGTGTACTTCAGGGTCCAGTCTTCTACCCGGGCAATGCCGGGTATCCCAGCTAATGTAGAATGTAAGCTCTTTCGAGCAGGGCCCTCTACCCTCTCGTGCTTCTCCCTACTGTACTTTCATTTGTCTCTTACTCCCCACTAGGACAACTAACACTCAGCTGCTTATGTGGGTGTAAAGGTCAGTAATATATAGCTATGTTTATTATCCATGTCCGTGTCCTGCATTATATTGTATTGTAAGTCGCTGGTTACTTATTTGTTTATGTACTATGTAAGGCGCTGCGGAACACTTGTGGCGCCATATAAATAAATTATTCTAATAATAATAGTTAGCAATATCACCACAAGCAATTATTCTATATACAACATCACTTTTTTTATGCTTGAAATAAAAACCAAAAGTTGAAAAGCAACAATATAACAAATAAGTGACAGTGTATTTGTTTGTAGCAATCCGATTGTGACCAAAAATCATTTAAGGAGCTCTAAGATGAACAGCTGCATAATGTGATGTAGAGTAAGAGCTGCCATGTCTCGCTGCTGAACCTCGCAGTAAATAGTAGTTTGAGCGCAGGGCATAAATATCAATTGGTTTAGTCAGTGGATATATAGGAGCCAAACTTGCCATAATCAAACAAGCATAACATTAATGGCAATCACTATAACCATGTTCTGCAGTGATCACAGGGGGCTGGCAGAAATGCGGAGAGCGGGCGTGTGACTATCTGATAGCCGCTCTAAGGGGCACATTTATCATTGAATATTTGTGGCTTATTCTCTGAAACACCCATTTTCAGGGGGTAACTGCAAATATTTAGCATCCCCCCAGTATATGATGGAAGGTAGATACCTGCTGTGATCCCTCCATGGGTTAAGCACTGGAATGCAAAGGATTACAGAGATTGGGCCCCGAATCCGCAGATGGCGTTAGGCTGCTGTAGCCTATGGGCTACACTTCGCATAATTACCCAGCACAGGGTTCCCCCGGAACCCTCCCCAGCAATGGCAGCCGCACATGTGCAGTCAATCACCTGTTCTATTTTGCCGCCTGGGATGGCATCCTCATTGTGGGCCTGATTCAGAGGCGGGCACAGTGTCAAAGTCACACGCAAACGGCCGATACTTTACGTCTGCGCGTGCGCCTGAGTGGCACAATTCGGACACACAGTCTGACCATTTTAGTGGGTCTTCCCGATAGGTAATGGGGTTGGCGAAGCCGGTATGTTGCTGAAAGCGGCTGCGTTCAAGGGCGCACAGCCGCCCTCACAGGAGGCCATACTGAGATGGAGAAATAGGGCTGGCGTAGGTTTTGTTGGTGCGACTGGTGGTGCGTTTAAGTACGCACAGCGACGGTAATGCGCTGGCTTAAGACGGTAGGTGGTTGTTTATAAATCAGACATAGACGTGACTGCGGTAAACATTCGCCCTCTCTGTAAATACAGGTTCTAATGTTACTTGGATGGAGCTTCGGCGCAGACCGGCTGATGTAGGTTTTCATCGGATTTGAAGCTTGAGGTCAGGATGTTTGGAAAGACTTTATACACGATGCACAGAGCGTTCCGATGAGATTAGACGCCTTTCTTCCTGTGTCTGATATTCAGCAATTATTGATCGCATATTATAGTGACTGCACTTTTAAAAAAATAAAAATAAAATTCTTCAGAACTATTTGCAACTTCATGTTTTTACTTTTTAGACAAGTTTTATGTCAGCAGTGTTATTATAAATGTAGAATTAAATCATCATCGGCAAATATTCTTCTATGCAGTGGTGTAACTAGGGGTATGCGAGCTGTTCATTCACAACAACCCCTACATCTGGCTAGCAGCGTGCCTGGAACGGCACCCTACAGCCAGAATCGAACCAGGCAGGCGAGCAGGCAGCACCCTGCTCTTACAGCTGTAATTACTGAGGCATTCAGGCAGGCAGCACTCTGCTCTTACAGCTGTAATTACTGAGGCATTCAGGCAGGCAGCACTCTGCTCTTACAGCTGTAATTACTGGGCATTCAGGCAGGCAGCACCCTGCTCTTACAGCTGTAATTACTGAGGCATTCAGGCAGGCAGCACCCTGCTGTTACATCTGTAATTACTGAGGCATTCAGGCAGGCAGCACCCTGCTCTTACAGCTGTAATTACTGGGCATTCAGGCAGGCAGCACCCTGCTCTTACAGCTGTAATTACTGAGGCATTCAGGCAGGCAGCACCCTGCTCTTACAGCTGTAATTACTGAGGCATTCAGGCAGGCAGCACTCTGCTCTTACAGCTGTAATTATTGAGGCATTCAGGCAGGCAGCACTCTACTCTTACAGCTGTAATTACTGGGCATTCAGGCAGGCAGCACCCTGCTCTTACAGCTGTAATTACAGAGGCATTCAGGCAGGCAGCACTCTGCTCTTACAGCTGTAATTACTGAGGCATTCAGGCAGGCAGCACCCTGCTCTTACAGCTGTAATTACTGAGGCATTCAGGCAGGCAGCACCCTGCTCTTACAGCTGTAATTACTGAGGCATTCAGGCAGGCAGCACCCTGCTCTTACAGCTGTAATTACTGAGGCATTCAGGCAGGCAGCACCCTGCTCTTACAGCTGTAATTACTGAGGCATTCAGGCAGGCAGCACCCTGCTCTTACAGCTGTAATTCCTGAGGCATTCAGGCAGGCAGCACCCTGCTCTTACAGCTGTAATTACTGGGGCATTCAGGCAGGCAGCACCCTGTTCTTACAGCTGTAATTACTGAGGCATTCAGGCAGGCAGCACCCTGCTCTCACAGCTGTAATTACTGAGGCATTCAGGCAGGCAGCACCCTGCTCTTACAGCTGTAATTACTGGGCATTCAGGCAGGCAGCACCCTGCTCTTACAGCTGTAATTACTGAGGCATTCAGGCAGGCAGCACTCTGCTCTTACAGCTGTAATTACTGGGCATTCAGGCAGGCAGCACCCTGCTCTTACAGCTGTAATTACTGAGGCATTCAGGCAGGCAGCACCCTGCTCTTACAGCTGTAATTACTGAGGCATTCAGGCAGGCAGCACCCTGCTCTTACAGCTGTAATTACTGAGGCATTCAGGCAGGCAGCACCCTGCTCTTACAGCTGTAATTACTGAGGCATTCAGGCAGGCAGCACCCTGCTCTTACAGCTGTAATTACTGAGGCATTCAGGCAGGCAGCACCCTGCTCTTACAGCTGTAATTACTGAGGCATTCAGACAGGCAGCACCCTGCTTTTACAGCTGTAATTACTGGGGCATTCAGACAGGCAGCACCCTGTTCTTACAGCTGTAATTACTGAGGCATTCAGGCAGGCAGCACCCTGCTCTTACAGCTGTAATTACTGAGGCATTCAGGCAGGCAGCACCCTGTTCTTACAGCTGTAATTACTGAGGCATTCAGGCAGGCAGCACCCTGCTCTTACAGCTGTAGTTACTGAGGTATTCAGGCAGGCAGCACACTGCTCTTACAGCTGTAGTTACTGAGGCATTCAGGCAGGCAGCACTCTGCTCTTACAGCTGTAGTTCCTGAGGCATACTGAGGCATTCAGGCAGGCAGCACCCTGCTCTTACAGCTGTAATTATTGAGGCATTCAGGCAGGCAGCACCCTGCTCTTACAGCTGTAATTACTGGGGCATTCAGGCAGGCAGCACCCTGCTCTTACAGCTGTAATTACAGAGGCATTCAGGCAGGCAGCACTCTGCTCTTACAGCTGTAATTACTGAGGCATTCAGGCAGGCAGCACCCTGCTCTTACAGCTGTAATTACTGAGGCATTCAGGCAGGCAGCACCCTGCTCTTACAGCTGTAATTACTGAGGCATTCAGGCAGGCAGCACCCTGCTCTTACAGCTGTAATTCCTGAGGCATTCAGGCAGGCAGCACCCTGCTCTTACAGCTGTAATTACTGGGGCATTCAGGCAGGCAGCACCCTGTTCTTACAGCTGTAATTACTGAGGCATTCAGGCAGGCAGCACCCTGCTCTTACAGCTGTAATTACTGAGGCATTCAGGCAGGCAGCACCCTGCTCTTACAGCTGTAATTACTGGGCATTCAGGCAGGCAGCACCCTGCTCTTACAGCTGTAATTACTGAGGCATTCAGGCAGGCAGCACTCTGCTCTTACAGCTGTAATTACTGGGCATTCAGGCAGGCAGCACCCTGCTCTTACAGCTGTAATTACTGAGGCATTCAGGCAGGCAGCACCCTGCTCTTACAGCTGTAATTACTGAGGCATTCAGGCAGGCAGCACCCTGCTCTTACAGCTGTAATTACTGAGGCATTCAGGCAGGCAGCACCCTGCTCTTACAGCTGTAATTACTGAGGCATTCAGGCAGGCAGCACCCTGCTCTTACAGCTGTAATTACTGAGGCATTCAGGCAGGCAGCACCCTGTTCTTACAGCTGTAATTACTGAGGCATTCAGGCAGGCAGCACCCTGCTCTTACAGCTGTAGTTACTGAGGCATTCAGGCAGGCAGCACCCTGCTCTTACTGCTGTAATTACTGGGGCATTCAGGCAGGCAGCACCCTGTTCTTACAGCTGTAATTACTGAGGCATTCAGGCAGGCAGCACCCTGCTCTCACAGCTATAATTACTGAGGCATTCAGGCAGGCAGCACCCTGCTCTTACAGCTGTAATTACTGGGCATTCAGGCAGGCAGCACCCTGCTCTTACAGCTGTAATTACTGAGGCATTCAGGCAGGCAGCACTCTGCTCTTACAGCTGTAATTACTGGGCATTCAGGCAGGCAGCACCCTGCTCTTACAGCTGTAATTACTGAGGCATTCAGGCAGGCAGCACCCTGCTCTTACAGCTGTAATTACTGAGGCATTCAGGCAGGCAGCACCCTGCTCTTACAGCTGTAATTACTGAGGCATTCAGGCAGGCAGCACCCTGCTCTTACAGCTGTAATTACTGAGGCATTCAGGCAGGCAGCACCCTGCTCTTACAGCTGTAATTACTGAGGCATTCAGGCAGGCAGCACCCTGCTCTTACAGCTGTAATTACTGAGGCATTCAGACAGGCAGCACCCTGCTTTTACAGCTGTAATTACTGGGGCATTCAGGCAGGCAGCACCCTGTTCTTACAGCTGTAATTACTGAGGCATTCAGGCAGGCAGCACCCTGCTCTTACAGCTGTAATTACTGAGGCATTCAGGCAGGCAGCACCCTGTTCTTACAGCTGTAATTACTGAGGCATTCAGGCAGGCAGCACCCTGCTCTTACAGCTGTAGTTACTGAGGTATTCAGGCAGGCAGCACACTGCTCTTACAGCTGTAGTTACTGAGGCATTCAGGCAGGCAGCACTCTGCTCTTACAGCTGTAGTTCCTGAGGCATACTGAGGCATTCAGGCAGGCAGCACCCTGCTCTTACAGCTGTAATTATTGAGGCATTCAGGCAGGCAGCACCCTGCTCTTACAGCTGTAATTACTGGGGCATTCAGGCAGGCAGCACCCTGCTCTTACAGCTGTAATTACAGAGGCATTCAGGCAGGCAGCACTCTGCTCTTACAGCTGTAATTACTGAGGCATTCAGGCAGGCAGCACCCTGCTCTTACAGCTGTAATTACTGAGGCATTCAGGCAGGCAGCACCCTGCTCTTACAGCTGTAATTACTGAGGCATTCAGGCAGGCAGCACCCTGCTCTTACAGCTGTAATTCCTGAGGCATTCAGGCAGGCAGCACCCTGCTCTTACAGCTGTAATTACTGGGGCATTCAGGCAGGCAGCACCCTGTTCTTACAGCTGTAATTACTGAGGTATTCAGGCAGGCAGCACCCTGCTCTTACAGCTGTAATTACTGAGGCATTCAGGCAGGAAGCACCCTGCTCTTACAGCTGTAATTACTGGGCATTCAGGCAGGCAGCACCCTGCTCTTACAGCTGTAATTACTGAGGCATTCAGGCAGGCAGCACTCTGCTCTTACAGCTGTAATTACTGGGCATTCAGGCAGGCAGCACCCTGCTCTTACAGCTGTAATTACTGAGGCATTCAGGCAGGCAGCACCCTGCTCTTACAGCTGTAATTACTGAGGCATTCAGGCAGGCAGCACCCTGCTCTTACAGCTGTAATTACTGAGGCATTCAGGCAGGCAGCACCCTGCTCTTACAGCTGTAATTACTGAGGCATTCAGGCAGGCAGCACCCTGCTCTTACAGCTGTAATTACTGAGGCATTCAGGCAGGCAGCACCCTGTTCTTACAGCTGTAATTACTGAGGCATTCAGGCAGGCAGCACCCTGCTCTTACAGCTGTAGTTACTGAGGTATTCAGGCAGGCAGCACACTGCTCTTACAGCTGTAGTTACTGAGGCATTCAGGCAGGCAGCACCCTGCTCTTACAGCTGTAATTACTGAGGCATTCAGGCAGGCAGCACCCTGCTCTTACAGCTGTAATTACTGAGGCATTCAGGCAGGCAGCACCCTGCTTTTACAGCTGTAATTACTGGGGCATTCAGGCAGGCAGCACCCTGTTCTTACAGCTGTAATTACTGAGGCATTCAGGCAGACAGCACCCTGCTCTTACAGCTGTAATTACTGAGGCATTCAGGCAGGCAGCACCCTGTTCTTACAGCTGTAATTACTGAGGCATTCAGGCAGGCAGCACCCTGCTCTTACAGCTGTAGTTACTGAGGTATTCAGGCAGGCAGCACACTGCTCTTACAGCTGTAGTTACTGAGGCATTCAGGCAGGCAGCACTCTGCTCTTACAGCTGTAGTTCCTGAGGCATACTGAGGCATTCAGGCAGGCAGCACACTGCTCTTACAGCTGTAATTACTGAGGCATTCAGGCAGGCAGCACCCTGCTCTTACAGCTGTAATTACTGGGGCATTCAGGCAGGCAGCACTCTGCTCTTACAGCTGTAATTCCTGAGGCATTCAGGCAGGCAGCACCTTGCTCTTACAGCTGTAATTACTGGGGCATTCAGGCAGGCAGCACCCTGCTCTTACAGCTGTAATTACTGAGGCATTCAGGCAGGCAGCACCCTGCTCTTACAGCTGTAATTACTGGGGCTACTGGCCCCGTCCCCTCCACATGATGTCATGCTCTTGGGGGGGAATGGCACAGAAAAGCCCTGTTGGTTCGGCCCCTCCTTCTATGCTGTTCACATCCTGAAGGAAGCTCTGGTTGCCGTAGGTTTGGCAGGATCGCTCCACAGCGGTGAGGGGAAAATTGTCAGACTGGTTCAAGCTGACAGAAAGGCAACAGTAGTGCAAATGACCATCCGGTTTTACGCAGAAGGGGGCGCAGCACATCAAAAATTGGCACCGCGTGGTTTCTGCAGCACCGTACAGAAAATATACAACAGTGAAACTAGACAGATTAAGGTGACATAGGGGGTATATTTACTAAAGTGGGAGTTTTAAGAAGTGGAGTTGTTGCCCATAACAACCAATCAGATTCTAGCTATTATCTTCTAGAAGGTGCTAGCTAAATGTTAAGTAGAATCTGATTGGTTGCTATGGGCAACATCTCTCACTTTAGTAAACATACCCCAATATTGTTGGAATAACACAGAGCAATAAGCTGAGAAACTAGGTAGGTTGCAGACAGGAACTAAATGGAGGTGAGTCACAAGGAGGGGGGGGGGGGATCAGCACTCATTCTTGGGTCTACTTACTAAGCAGTGTTAGGAGACAGAGTGAAAAGTGATAAGAAAGTGATAAGGTGCCAGCCAATCAGCTCCCAGCTGTCATTCTTCAAACACAACCTGTGAGATGACAGTTGGGAGCTGATTGGCTGGCACCTTATCACTTTTCGCTCTGTCTCCTAACACTGCTTAGTAAATAGACCCCTGAGACTGTATTCAATGAAGAGAGAGCACACTGAAAGAGAATAGGGCCCCCAATTATTAATGAAGGCTATTGCAATGCGATCTGGGCATGACATTACCGCCCATGATCGCAATGCAATATGCAGGAACACGGGCTCCTGGCGATGTGCCCAGAGAGCTGCCGGGGCTGCTGCACATGTATGGTTGCCATTGCCAGGGAAAGTTCCGGAGGAACCCTCCACTGGCTAATAGACCATAGGCTACATCAGCTAACGTCATCTGCAGGGGCCAATATCCGGAATGCATCGCATTCCGGATGTTGGTAAATTTGGTAGCATTGCATACTCCTTAGTAACCTATGGGGGATGCTCTGGCAGCAGTAATTGAGGGATCATAGCAGGTCATGGGGATACCTACTGCGGTCCTTCTTTAATACATCCCGGTGTAACTTAATATCTGTGGTTAACCCCCCAAAATTGGTGTTTTTTCGGGAATCATTCCTCAAATATACAATGATAAACAGGCCCTTAGGAGACCTGGGATATGGGAAGAAGGTAGTGCTCGGGAGGAACAAGAGGGAGGAGGGCCCTGCCCCTAAGAGCGTACACCCTGAGAGGAGGGGTGAACAGTTTAAAGGTGAAGTAGGGAGAAGAGAGTTCATGGGAGGGGATAGAGTGGAGATTTAGGAGGGAGGATGGACCTCCACAGCCCAGTGTACAGCAGCGTATATGCTGGGTGGGGGAGGGAGGCTGAAGCCCAGGATAATGCACCATGTCTCACTGCACACGTCATCCCAAGCTGGATCCCCCAACATGACAATGAGATCAGTGTACCCCCAATGGCCGCCACAGTCACCAGATCTCTGTACAATAGGGCATCTTTGGTATATGGGAGATTTGCAGCATGAATGCACAGCCAGCAAATCCGCTGCAGGATGGGTACGGATTCCCGGCGGTCAGAATCCCGACACCGGCATCCCGATAGGGTTAGGATACCCTTACTGACACCTGTTGGTAGGTACCCTAACCCTCCTTCCCAAGGTGCCTGAACCTAACTACCCCCCCTAGTGCATAAACCTAACCTCTCCCTCCCTGCACCCTAAACCTAACCCTCCCCCTAACCCCGCTGCTTACCTCTGGATTTCGACGCCAGGATTCTGACAGGTGTCGGGATTCCAGCTCCGGGCATTCTGATCACTGGAATCCCCGCGGTCGGGATATTGACCTCATCCCATCTGCCGAGTGATCATGTGTAAGGAAATGGGAAATCCCAGCACCATATCACACGGCCCACGTCATATCACACGGCCCACTTCATATCACGCTGGTTCCTCAAACATATGCACTGTGTATATAATCTAATATTTTGCTTATATTGTAATTTACTAAACTCCAAGTTTTAGGTAGAAGTTGTCGCTGTACTTGTTATAGCGGCTCACATGGACAGCTGGCTGCAGCATTCCTAGGACGCACTTGACGGTTTTGAGAATCATCGAAGCACTTGTTCGCAGGAGGACATAAAAAAACTACAGCGCAGCGCAGGATTCTAGCTAAAACCGCTACGTAGGATTTACAACAGAGTCCTATTAATGCTCTGTACACTGGGCCTGATTCAGAGGCGCTTGCAAAAAGCGAGCGCTCGCTCTGAATCAGGGCGGGCGCTTGGTTTTTAAGTTGCGGCCTTTTGGCCACTCGCATAGCTGTGGGTTACCACCCACAGCTTATGCGAGCTGCCATGATGATGGTCGCAATGGTCAAGACCAACGCGACCATCGGGCTTGCGACGAGACCCTTGTGGTAGGGCCTCGTGGCCACAAGCCCCAGAGAGTTTTTGGCTCTAACAGAGCCGGAAGCTCTCTCACTGACATCACTGGTGATAGCCATCACTGGTGATGTCAGTGAGGCCGCCCACAAACGGCAGGCGTTCGCTTGGGAACGCCTCCGTTTGTGAAGCCACCCCCCGGCCCGCCTTCAAAAGGGGTCGAGCTGTCGATCAACATCGACAGCCACCCCTTTTGTAGTGAGTCCCAGAGCAAGCGCTTTTTGCGCTCACTCCGGGGCTCGCGCATGCGCACTAGCCCACCATCGACCCGGTTGCGAGCGCACAGCGCTTGCGACCGGGTCTGAATCAGGCCCACAGTCTCTGCCATGAATTTTCTGCACTGGTTTTAATTTGTTTTAAGATAGAAGATGGAACAAATTAAAAACAAGACTCAATACAACAATTTTCATTTTTATTTCTTGTAGATCAGATGCTTGCGGACCCCTAAATTCCGGTTTCCCCATCTGGACGTTGGGAAACTGCTCAGCAATTACAGATCTTCATATTAGAAGATTGCAGCTCGGGGTGTTTCTCAGGAACTTAGGGTGCGATGTACTAAAGTGCGCGATGTGCAACCTGTGCAATATATGAAAGGTAAAACCTCACCTCACACTGGGCCTGATTCTCAGTCGCGACCGTCCTTGCATCTGTTGCCACAGTCACTTTATGGTAATGCCGCTATAAATCCCTTCCCCGGTGTACATCCGTGCGTCTTAATGTGCAATGACTGAGATTCCCAATTGCAGCGCCTACAGACCGGTCTCAGCGTCACGCCTGCATCAATCCCATAATACACAATATCTCAGTGCGTCTGTTTATCCAACACCGTGAACTCCCAGTCACCACCCAAGAACGCCTAATATGTTTCAGAGCCGTACATCTCAAACCGCCAAATGTCAAACCCTGACGCTGGTTTTGAGACCTGGAAAGCATAGAGATTAAAGTAGCAATTTGCAAAAACCGCAAATGAAACCGCCAGAAAAAAATACATATAATTTACACGTTGTTCTGAATGGCGTGACTGTTTAACCCTGCGTCAGGCGCAGCTGAGCTGACTGGCGCCACAAAGCTGTTCTCGCTCACCTCTCCGCCGCAAGGGGGCGCAGGGGCCTGCCCCTCCTAGTACCTTCCTATCTCTAGGTGCTGTTTGAAACCCCCCTAGTCAGTTTTCCCGCCGTCTGCGTGGAGTGTAGTAGTGACCTTCCTGGCCTCTCAGGCTCATTGCGCCCGCACTCGTCCGACTTTTGTATGTACGTATTTCTTTTTATTTTCTCACAAATTTGTGTATTTTGCTCATTTTATGAATGAAAATTACAAAGGTTGTGGGAATATTGCGGAAATATGTCGGTTTGTCCAGGGTGGCCTCTTAGGCACACTGCGCCTCTTAAAATGTAGTATTTTTTTACTTGCTTTAAGGTTAATAAATGTGGTTTTGTGAATCAGATTTCCATATATTCTCTCTTTGTACATCCTAATTAAGGTCACTGATCACTTTATGAACGTTCCAATTGAGTTAATTTTTTGCTAATGACGATTTTATAACAGGCACCTATCAGGCGCACTGCGCCCGAACCTGGGAGTCCCAGATGTGTGCCTGACGCAGGGTTAAATTACAATGCCTTTTGAATACGATGACTCTGAAAGGGACACGGTGTTTGTGCATACTGTACTTACATACTCTCCCGGAAATGTCTGAGCCACTCACAAATTGCGAATCAAGAAAGTGGGAGGTCCGGGGGGTTTGAAGACACAATAAGCAGCGAATGACATCATTGTATCCCTGCCCCCCACTGTGCGAAGCATAAATTGCGGGTGGGAGGGGCTGTGTGGATGTAAAACCCACTTGGACCCCCCCCTGGAATGGAGACAGAAGTAGTTGGTGAGTATATTTGCCGTATACCCCATTGTCACAAGAAACCACTGGTGTCTGACCTCCAAATACTGAATATTATGAGGGAATTTCTCTATACTCGGGCCATGTGGATTTCCCCGATTGCAGCCAGTCCCTAATGAAGTCTTTGCAGCAGAGAAGAAAATTATATACTCGTTAACTTTTATTTGTCAAAGTCCAAGCGGAGCCAGTTAAAACAGTTTTCCTATTTCATGAACATTTTGAGAAAATAACTGTGCGGTGTGAAGCTTAGCGATTATACACAAATATATAACCCAGAAAGGAACAATATAGAATATGACTGATTGTTTTCATTGACATTGATCCAACTTAGAAATGAAACTAATGCCCCAATGGGTCATTCACCAAACTGCAGAACTGGCGGTCCGCCGGGTAAAGGCCATTTTGTGATTGCAGACCACCTACTTTGCTGTAGTATGTCTATTTTGATAGCATATGTCCAAAATGTTCCGTCCCAGGAACAGGGGAATTGTACTGACATTTAGGCTGGGTGCAGTGAGTTGTGCCAACATATAAGGGCACATTTATCAAACTGCCGCTGATAAGTCCAAGGGGGTTTGGTTGCACAAGGAATCTGTATCGAGGCACTTCAAAAAGCAGGATTTGGGGCGTACACCTATGCAGGACCCCTGGGAGATCTATTTGACCCATTACTAAGGGATGTGGCTAAATGTGAATATCGGGGCCCACAGCTAAAGGGGATGGCCATCGGATGGTTCAGCATCAATGGCCTCCAACAACAGCACCTTCTGTATTTTCCATCGCTGACAAGAAACTATAGACGTAAAGCCATCGATTACTACTGTGGAAAATGTGACCGGGGGGGACTACCGGAAAAGCAGGGCTGGGCTAAGCTGCACACTATCGGGTATGAATTCCTACCTATCTATACACCCTAAATGTCGCTATTTAGCGTCATAAGTCGCACAAGAAATAATTGCTCTCCAGACTTTGGGCCTGATTCAGAGCTGACCGCTCTGACCAGTGCGCTCGCTCTGAATCAGGGCCGTCCCAGCTAAATTTGGAGCTGCCTCCTGGCCGCTCGCATAGCTGTGGGTGACCACCCACAGCTTATGCGAGCGGCCAAAAAGATGGTCGCGATGGTCAAAGACCATCGCGACCATCGGGCTTGCGACGAGACCCTGCGGTAGGGTCTCGCTTCCGCAAGTCCAGGAGTGATTTTGGCTCTATCAGAGCCAAAATCAGTCCCACTGACATCATTACTGATGTCAGTGGGGCCGTACTCAGACGGTAGGCGTTCCCATGGGAACGCCTCCATCTGGCAGTCATGCCCCCAGCACGCCCACCAAAGGGTCGACATCGTCAGCACGCCCCCTTTGGTGTGAGACCTGGAGCGATGGAGAGCCCGTCGCTATCCGGGTCTCATGCATGCGCACGACGGAGCTCCCTCCGTCTTGCGCATGCGCAGTGGGGCAACATCGACCCGTTTGTGAGCGTCCTTTGCTCGCGAACGGGTCTGAATGACCCCCTTTGATTGTGGTTCCAAAGCACAAAAAGATATTATTCACCAAAAAGCAGATGGTTACACGCTGTGATCTAAATACAATTTGCGCAAACAGATTATACAATCACTAGGTACAGTCGAATACATACGCATGCACTCTGAATCCAGATTCCCGGCATCAACTATGAAACCTCCGTCAACAGCAAAGAAAAGATGACTGACTAGCAGATTCAGGGTGCTTGCATATAAACCCTTGCAGAGATAGGCAATACAATAGAACAAGTTGGCATAATCCCATTGGTTCTTCTTCCTGGTTCTCCTGTTACGATGCAGTTCATAGGTCAGTTTGTATTGTAATAGTTCAGCCTCCAACAGCTTCTTTGTGTCCGTTTTCCCGCCGAAAAACAAGTCTGAACTGGCTAATTACAGAGTGCATTATAATACCTATCTCTCTATGATCCATAATTCCCAGACGTATGTTGCGATTTCCTTGCCGATGGAACCGGAAATCTGCAAGTAACAGTGGTTTAGAATAGCACCAAACACGGTCTGTTTATCATGTACTAAACCTGAGATCTTAAATACAGTCGCTTTATTACATAATTAATAATGAATATAACTTTGGATATTAACCTTAATGTTGGGGAACCTCTCTATGTAAATGTGCAATGTGTAAGTGTGAGGATATTAAGAAAAGACGCTAGTTAGCGTTGTGCCTCTACGTGTTTGTGGAGTACACCGTGGTACGTGTTTTGCAGGGTTGCTCAGCACTCGCGAGCGGGTCTGAATTAGGCCCTAAGTACATTGGGCCGTACGTTGTAACCATGTAGATTACTTACTTCATAAAACATTTCCTTCATCCGTGATGTAAATTCCCCAACAAATTCATCTTTTGGGGGCTTCAAATTACTTTCCTTCAGTAACTTTGGCCAACTTTATTACTGGAGTTGCAGCTTACTGATGCTTACGTTAATGCTTCTGCGTGTTTGAGTATTTCTGTATATATTTATGTATATTGTCACATATAATATATATATGCTATATTCCCCGGCAGCCCTTCAGCCACTGGCTGGCGCCATATAAAGAAATTATAATAATTACATAAATATAACCCACAATTGTTTACTTTTATCTCTAGTACTAGAAGCCCGGCGGCGTTATATATACTTGCTGGGGAATGTGGAAACAAGGTATAATAAATAAGGCATGTAAGTATGCAGATAATGGGGCTATTTTTTCAGTAGACTTCTACATATACATTAAGCGCTTATCACCAGCGATAGCCCTGATACCACCAGCAGTACAGATATGTCCAGGGGCATCACGCAACTCATGGCACGAGTCGTGTGTCCGCGAACGAGTATGCGCGATGCATTTGCCCCCTCGACACCATAGGAATGCATGTTGCAAACGCAGCGCTGTCTTAGGGCTTGATTCAGACCCGTTCGCCATATGCGTGCGCTCGCAAGCAGCCCGATGTTCTGCATACGTGCATGTGCACGCTTCATTCTGCGCGCGCGCAAACTACTCACTGCGATCGCATACCGCTCGCTCAGCAAAGACAGCCCAGGGTAATGAGTGACAGGAGAGGCCATTTGTGGGGGGTAACAGGGGCAGGACACTAATAACGGGGGGTTGGAGATGCAAACGCAGGCGTGCCTGAGTGTTTCAGCGCCGTTTAAGACGCGTGCATAATTAACAGGCAGCATCATAGTACACGTCACCTGCCTTTTGTTTACACTGATTTCCTCGCAATGCTTGCGGTAGGGTAAAGCTACCTCAAGCACTGCGTTCACATCCGATGGTGCTCGATGTACCAATGTTTTACTACACTTCCTGGAGATGACATGTGCTGGTGGGCGGCTCTGCCTGTGCGATTGGGCGTACGCATACACAAAGTGGCCACTCGCTAAGACATGGTGGGCGTGCTTATGCCTTGGTGAGCGATCGCTTCCCGTCGCGCCACTTTGAAAAATTTGCATACGCATCTAGCGAGCGTACGCAGATAGCAACCAGGTCTGAATCATGCCCTTATTGTCTTAGTGTGTACAGTGTACAAGCAGCCGCGGCTAAATGCATTGCAGCACGAGCGGCAAGAATGCAAGAGGACACATCTGTAAATCCCACTGGCGATTCCATTTGCTGTGTTTTGCTGGCAATAATCCCCCCTCCTCCCCTATGTAACAAGTACTGTACAGATAACTGAATAAAACAATTAAATATTCTTGTACTAAAGCATTTTGCCAATTTCTGAATAAAAAAAAAATAATTTTTTTTTGCATATTTTTTACTTTTTTTTTTTTTTTAACCAAGTGTAACAGCCCAAGTCTGCTTTTCAGCTTCGCAGCACATACACGGGCCGTCTACCTGCTGCTCCGAGGCTGCAGAGTGCAAGCAATGTGCTTATCGCGGCATACTGATAAATGTACCCCCTCAGACTTCAATACACCTGTACAATGTTTCATGCTCATTCGGTTTAGTTACTTGGAGACGCTGTGGGGCTTATTTAATAACTATCTGCAGTGGCAGATCTACTGTAGGGGAAGGAGTCCTGGCTATAGGTTACACCACATTTGTGTAGCTGAACTCTATATTTACTAAAGTGAGAGTTTTTAGAAGTGGAGATGTTGTCCATAGTAACCAATCAGATTAGATTATTCCTAACATTTAACTAGCGCCTTCTAGAAGATAATAGCTAGAATCTGGTTGGTATGGGTAAATATACCCCTATCTAATATATAAGCCAATGGTTGTTTTTTTTTCTTGGGGGGGGGGGGGGCGGCAGCTGCCGGGGGGCTTGCCTGCCTATTCAGGGGGCCTGATTTTCGGGATACTCCCGGATGAATCCGGAGGATAGGCAGGTATGGTCTACATGGATCACGTCCATAATACAGACAAGTGTCGCCCTGCTCCGTACATGTCTCCCTAAGGGGTCTATTTACTAAGCAGTGTTAGGAGACAGAGTGAAGAGTGATAAGAAAGTGATAAGGTACCAGCCAATCAGCTCCCAACTGTCATCTCACAGGCTGTGTTTGAAAAATGACAGTTGGGAGCTGGTTGGCTGGCACCTTATCACTTTCTTATCACTCTGTCTCCTAACACTGCTTAGTAAATAGACCCTTATGTCTTGTAAAGAAGAAGGAAAAAATCTCCCCCTTGTTCAGTGATTCTGTTTCTCTATTAATAACAGATGACAGGAGGGTTGTACAGAAAGGCCATTATATGTAATCTGCAGGATAGCAGCTCTGTAATGTGTAATACAGAGGGACTATTGCACTAATCATCTGGTGGTCATTAGAGAGAGTACATCTGCAGTACATGTACAGTACATGGGATCATAGGGCAATTATTGCCTTATAGCTGAGCTGGATTAAGGGCACTTAAATGAGGGTGTTCCCTATGGTCTAAGATTAACAGTATAGTCATAATTCACAAGATAGAGATAGTGAGAGAGAGTTACTAGTATGTACTAAATATTAAAGAGACGGTCACAGCGATGCCATCACAAAAGGAAAATGTATTTAAAATCTATTCAAAAACAGAGGGACACATATGAAGTCATACATGTAGTCATTGGATCAAAGATGCAGAGTCACACAAACAGTGTATTACACACGCAGTCACACATGCAGAGTCACATGTAGCAGGTCACACATGCAGAGTCACACATACAGCGTATTACAGATGCAGTCACACATGCAGAGTCACATGTAGCAGGTCACACATGCAGAGTCACACATACAGCGTATTACAGATGCAGTCACACATGCAGAGTCACATGTAGCGGGTCACAGATGCACAGTCACACATGCAGCAGGTCACAGACACAGAGTCATACATGCAGAGTCACACATGCAGCAGGTCGCAGATGCAGAGTCACACATGCAGCAGGTCGCAGATGCAGAGTCACACATGCAGCAGATCACAGATGCAGAGTCACACATGCAGAGTCACACACGCAGCAGGTCGCAGATGCAGAGTCACATGCAGAGTCACACATACAGCAGGTCGCACATACAACTGTCACACATGCCGCTCCTGGCCCCCCAAAAAGGCAGGCAAGCGGAGCCAAAATGACAGTGAGCTGTCCGTACCATCCCCCTTGTGCCGGCCATGCCCCCCCCCTCCTGAAAGGGGCAGCCAGAATATCAGTAAGCTGGTGAGGGATGCACATGGCACCCCCTGTGGATCGCCCTATGCCCCTTTGAGGCGTAGGAAATATAATTTTTTTAAAGGTGATGTGGCCGCGCTCACATTCATTAGGCCACGCCCCCTATTACCCTGCAAAGCTCAGATTCTGTTTACCATTTATCTAGCACCATTTGGAAGATAATAGCTAGAATCTGATTGGTTGCTATAGGCAACATCTCCACTTTAGTAAATATACCCTTAGAAGAAAAATTGACCACTTCCTTAATCCACTCCACCAACGGCCTGAATTGCCCCATGCCATGCCTGTATTTGTCAGCATTAAGCCCTCTTATTATCATGAAGCAATGCCCCTTTCAGCCCTGTGGCTCTGGGCAGTCTGGCAAAGAGACTATCGAGGGGGTGTAAAGTTTATAGAGGCTCAAAAAATTCCGAACTGATTGAAAATGTAATTTCACATGTTTAGGCGACTCCGAATAAATTTGCGGCACGATCAACTACGGGCCCAATTTGAAAATGGCGACACGTTTCACCATTCGAGGCCCGCAATAAAAACAAACAAGAGATTTGTTCGCAATTAACTGTAACACGCGCAATCGAGCTTAAATATGGTGAAACCTAATTGCCTTTCTCAAAAAAAAAAAGTGGGAAAATTCAAAACATTTCATCCCAGCCTGTAATCACCGCGGCCCCGGTTTGGCCTTACAGAGCAGTACTATGAGTTTCATCCATATAATAATCTATTGATCACTGTTCTGGGGTCTGTTCTACATGATTTAGTCATTTATTACCAGTCAAAGTCAAATACTTGGAATCCTTCCAAAATCAGCTCAAACAATTAGTCACCATAATAATTCTGTTGTATTAATTTAGCTGCGATTTATTCTAAACCCTCTTGGATATTTAAACAATTCGGACCTGTGTGTTTAAGGATGAAACTTAATTGGAACCACAGTGCTAAAACCATGTTACATACCATTTACGTCCTCAGCGGGCCACGAGCCCCAGACATGTGGAACGGATTTGCTGTTTTTACCTATGCCCAGAAAAGCGCATTAAAGCAAAAGCAGATTTTCCTAAAATAGTTCTAAGAACTTGTTGGTGTTTTGTAGGTTTGATTTTATTCCAGCTGTAGAAAAACATGTTTTCCTAAGTCAGAAATACAAAAACACGTCCTCTCGTGTCTGCAGCGGCTGGCGCTTACCCCTATCGCCTAAAACTACGCTGCACCTATACTGGTAGATACGAATAGGAAAAAGAATCTTTAGTCAGATGGTGAAACTAAATCATCTTGTTCAATTATATTCAGGTTTACATTTTAAAAACTCCAGGGATATCTCCTCCAATGCCATAGGACGAGGGAATAGGATCAGGGATGGGCATTAAGCAGACCTTCAGTTGCTGTTGAACTATACACCCCAGCATGCCCTGCCACAGTTTAAGCATGCCCTCATATTAAAATAGTGGTCCCGGGAGCGGCACCCGATTTTCGGGAGGCTCCCGACATTCCCGGGAGAGTAGACAAGTATAGGTTGGCATCATGCCGTGGCATAACCGGTCCCACAGCAGCAGAGCACAGTACTGTTTAGAAAAAAAACAAACTTTTTTTTTTATTCTAAACTTTATTGTGTTCTGCTGGGAGAACACATGACAGCATAGCAGACGGAGCCAGAGGAGAGACCAGAGCGTCGGAGGGAGACGCCGGGGGACCTGCCCATGCTGACACAGGTTACCTACTATACACCACCTCACAGTGGCGGATGGTAACACCATCAAATTCCGAAAATACATACATTTCGGAATTTGATGAATACCATAATTTCCATATCCCCATACTAATGTACTAATGTATGGGCAGTGTGGAAATTAACGCACGGGGACAGTGATATCTCCTGTGTTAAGTCTCTTCATGAATACTAAAATAACGTTATTTAAGGAAAATGTCCTTAAAAACATTATTTTAGTGTTGATGAATAGGCCCCTATATTTGAAGTGTTGCATGTTAATTGTCACAGTTGGCGTGTCGGGGGGAAAGGGATGTACAAGGCAAAGGGGTGTGGATTAAAATATCTACACTATTTACAGTCAGGTGCATAAATATTGGGCGCATAAGCAACCAAAGAGTTTTTTAAGGCTAAAAAGTGGAATGTTATGCAATGGCCAAGTCAATCCCCTGACCTGAATGCGATTGAGCATGCATTTCACTTGATGAAGACAAAACTGAAGGGAAAATGCCCCAAGAACAAGCAGGAACTGAAGACATTTGCAGTAGAGGCCTGGCAGAGCATCACCAGGGATGAAACCCAGCGTCTGATGATGTCTATGCGTTCCAGACTTCAGGCTGTAATTGCCTGCAAAGGATTTGCAACAAAGTATTAAAAAGTGAAAGTTAGATTTAGGATTGTTTAGTTTGTCCCATTACTTTTGGCCCCTTAAAAAGTGGGAGGCACATATAGAAACCGTTGTCATTCCTACACCGTTCACCTGATTTGGATGTAATTACCCTCAAATTAGATCTGAAAGTCTGCAGTTAAAGCACATCTTGTTTGTTTCATTTCAAAGCCATTGTGGTGGTGAATAGAGGCCAAAATCTGAAAATTCTGTCAATGTCCCAATATTTATGCACCTGACTGTAGATGGACGGTCAAAAGATTGACACCAAATGGTACAGGCAATAGGTTGTTCGGTACAAAAGGTCGACATGGATAAAGATCAAAAGGTCGACATGGTCAAAAGGTTGATATTGGAATGATCTCCACAAAAAAATGGTCACCACAAAAATAGTTGACACATGATTTTTTTTTCTAACCCTAATCTAAACCCTAACCCTTCCCTTGGTGCCTCACCCTAACCAGGGTCGGATTAAGGTCTGTGGGGGCCCCTGGGCAACAAACATGTAGGGGCCCCTATTAAATATGGATGAAATGGGAGTATGCACAATGGGGATTGTATTATTATTATTATTTATTACATATATGGCACCACAAGTGTTCTGCAGCGCCTTACTGTTTCGCTTGTAAGCGGTACATTGACAAACAGCGATAAGCGAAGCTTAGCGCTGCTTTTTAAATACTGAAAGGAGGACATAACCCCTTTAGCACTCACTAAAGGGGTTATGTCTCATTGTAAAATGGGGCCCACGGGCTCTACATGAAAAAACAAGTCACAATATACACCCACAGGGAAAAAAACCCCCACATATAGGTACCCACAGATATTACTCACCAGTTGCGCAATCGTATCCACATTACACCGCACATAGTGCCCCTAAATTCACATTACACCACATAGTAGTGTCCCTTATTAATGTTATGACACACAGTAGTGCCCCTTTTACACAATTCCCACAGTAGTGCCCCTTATACACAATGCCCACAGTAGTGCCCCTAATACACATAATGCTCACTGTAGTAGTGCCTTTTACACAATGCCCACAGCAGTAGTGTCCCTTACGCAATGTCCCCCGTAGTGGCAGTGCCCCCAATAGTGATTCCCCTTTTGCAGTGCTCCCTATGCAATGCCCCATTAGTAGTGTCTCCAGTAGTAATGACCCCTGTGGTAGTGCCAATAGTAATGCCTCCTGTAGTAGTGCCCCCAATAGTAATGCCCCCTGTAGTAGTGCCCCAAATAGTAATGCCCCCAGTAGCAGTTCCCACTGTAGTGAAGCCGCTTACACACAAAAAAAAATAAGAGAAAAAGCCCCACTCCCGCGTCCGTCCGGTCACTCCTCAGAACTGCACTGCACACTGCGGGAGCCGGAAGCCGGAGGTCAGGTGTGAGCTCCAGCTTCTGGCTGCTGCAGGCGCTGCGGGAGGGAGCCGGGGGCCCAGCAAATGGAGCCTCCCTGCAGCGCCAGGGTTTGATGAGCCAGGAGGAGGCGGAACTGGTGTCATCTTCAGTTCCGGCCCACTTTAACCCCTAGTGGGTGTGGGAGGCCCCTTATGTGTGGGGGCTCCGGGACGACCACCCCGGTTGTCCCCCCCATTAATCCGGCCCTGACCCTAACTGTTGAGGTAAGTGCCTAACCCTAACCGTACCACCTCCTAGTGCCTAACCCTAACACTCCGGTAAGTGCCTAACTTTAAAAGTAAAATAAATACAACTCTGTCGAACAGTTTTTGTGTGTGTGTCGATCATTACAATGTCGACCTTTTGCATATGTCGATCTTAACACGCCGACCCTTTGTACCCGTCGAACTTTTGCCTTTCGACTATTTGGTGTCTACCTAGGCACTGTCCACCTTTTCATTGTTGATCTACTGACTGCCATCCAAGGCAAAATAACTGGGGACTTTGGACTGTTGGACCCCACGGGCTGTGTGCCAGGCGTGGGTGCCATGTGCCAGGGGGCTGGTGCCCTAGGGGGGCATGGTTGCAGTGCCTACAAGATACACAAAAAAAGCCCCAATGGTTGGGAAGTGTTCTGCGCAGTCTCCAGGCACTGCTTCATCCCATACCCTGCAATAATTTTAATGCCGTAAATAAATTAAGCTGGGACCAAATATTGCCCAAACACGTCTCTGAGTCATTTATGGTTCAGACAAGTTAGCAGGGTGCAGGCAGGTCGGCTGTATTGGTACTAAGGGCCTGATTCAGAGCCGCTCGTAAGCGGCCGCTCGTTCGCACTGAGCGATGTTCGCACAACTGCGCGAACCAGTCAGTGCGGGCGAAAATCGTTTGTTCGCTATATAGCGAATGCCTGCTACTTTGAGTGACAGGATGAGGCGTATGTGGGTGGTAACAGGGGAAGGTGCTTGAAAACGGGGAGTGGAGTTCAGAACGCAGGCGTGCTTAAAGGTCAAAACGGGCGTTTTATGGGTGTGCATAATTAATACAGCAGCGTCATTGACCACGTCACTAGGTTATTTTATAGTCAGAACTGCTCGCAATATAGTGGTAGGTAAAACCAACCACAAGAATAGCGAGCAGTTCATATGCTGTTCGATGTACTCGATTAATCTAATAAATAGCGGACATGACGTAGGATGCGAGCGGCAAGGGGGCGTATTTTTCAAAATTTCGACCGCAAGTTTTGTTTGCTCGTTCAGACTTAGAGGCGTGAACAGACCGCAATGAGCGAACGCTTCATTTGAATAGCCAGCCCTTGTTTTTGAATGAAAGACCGCAAATAGCGAGCGGCTCTGAATGAGGTCCTAAGTGCCCTTTTATTTAGAGAGAGAGAGAAAAAGAAGCAGCCAGGTATGGGGGATTGTAAGATGCTTTATACCATCTGTCTGCTCTTATCAGCAATACCAGGGGAGTAGTGCTAACTCCTGTGGGTGTTACTGCAACTACTGGAATCCTTATTTAATGAGGTGAATGCTGAAATTGGTCTTAAAAGTGGTGAGAGCAGATCCTGGACAGACACCGAGAGGCAGCATTCCAGGAACATGTGGAGATCAGTATAGGAGGATTTAAATATGACAGGGGCGGACAATAAACATCTCCCAAAACAGATGGAAGAAGCCGACAGAGCCATGGCCCAAATGTAGGAGGAACCGAGCCATCTCTACAGGGAAAAAAATAAATAAAGCCAAAAAAACATTTCCCTAAATCATCCCGGCGTCTCTGGAGATGCTGTACAGTCACCAGAGCGCACATTACTCAGATCACGCAAAATGGGAAAACCGCTACATTCAGATAAATAAAGGTCACATACAGGCAACTATATACAATGCCGGTTTGTGAGCCTGCAAATAATTTTGGGGCAGCGAGGTAGCTTTACGCTGACTCGGTTACGGCGCCTGTAGATGGCGAGTCGAGGTTAAAGGCGCATTAATTCCTGCAGACGTCTATTTGCAGACTATCTTTTTTCATACTGATATCTTTGGCCAGACGGCTGTGCACTGTGCTATGACAACAACGGGAAAACAGTGTAACGTGCTCTGGCAAAATAAATACTCTAATGAGACCTACAGTAAACACGTGCCAAGCCTGAAAAATAGATCCTAACTGCGCTGTACAAGCAAATACCTAGCATCATGCACACTGCGGGGAAAATTAATATAGCTGCTGTATTCTGAGCCGGAATCGGTATGTAATGCCGCTGGATCTATTCCCGGCAGATGAAATACCGACGCCAGAAGGCCGAAGCATGAAGATCCCGACTGGAGCAGGTAAGTACCCTAACCCTCCTCTCCCTCCCCCCCCCCTCCCAACCCTCTCTTAGTGATGCCTAACCCTAAAACTCTCGGGGTGGTGCCTAACCCTAACCCCTCCCTCCCCACACCCTAAACCTAACCCTCCCAGGGGGGTGCCTAACCCTATACCCCCTCAGGGACGCCTAAACCTAACCCCCCCTCACGGCTACATGTTACGATTCCCCGCTTAACTCCATTCGGGATATCGGCCGTCGGGATTTCGGCATTTGGCTAAAGATAGGCGTGGGGGTTCCGTCAGCCGGCATTCTGGATACCGGTAATTGAACTGCATCCCTTCTGAGCCTATCAAAAAGCCCCATCCATGTCCAGTATAAGGAGCACACACAGTCCCAGTGACCGCCATATGCAGGTAAATGGCCGGTATATTATATAGCCCCATGTCCAGCATGAGGAGCACACACAGTCCCAGTGACCGCCATATGCAGGTAAATGGCCGGTATATTATATAGCCCCATGTCCAGCATGAGGAGCACACACAGTCCCAGTGACCGCCATATGCAGGTAAATGGCCGAAATATTATATAGCCCCATGTCCAGCATGAGGAGCACACACAGTCCGAGTGACCGCCATATGCAGGTAAATGGCCGGTATATTATATAGCCCCATGTCCAGTATAAGGAGCACACACAGTCCCAGTGACCGCCATATGCAGGTAAATGGCCGGTATATTATATAGCCCCATGTCCAGTATAAGGAGCACACACAGTCCCAGTGACCACCATATGCAGGTAAATGGCCGGTATATTATATAGCCCCATGTCCAGCATGAGGAGCACGCACAGGGCCTGACTCAGTAAGGAACGCAGTTGCTAAAACGCACGCAAACAGTCGATTGTTGCGTACTGTGCGTGCATCGCAGTGTGTGCTAACTAGCAATTGCGATGGGAACTGCTATACAGACCCAGAGCAGAGTGTTTGACAGTAAGTGCCATTTGTGGGTGACGGGTGATTGGGCGAACGCAGGCGTGCCAGTGCGTTTCAACGCTGCTGAGGGGAGTGCATAAATGATTCTCTGCATGGCTATAAGCAGCAATAGCACTGATAGAGACAGCCACGCACACTAAGTAAGGTCAGGGCTTTTACAAGTGTGCATATGGGATTGATGTTACAGTTTGTGTCGCTATGTTGCCCTAGTATACGGATGTGAGTACGCGGAAGTGGGCGTCCTT
Source organism: Taudactylus pleione (assembly GCA_031769625.1). Taxonomy (NCBI): domain Eukaryota; kingdom Metazoa; phylum Chordata; class Amphibia; order Anura; family Myobatrachidae; genus Taudactylus; species Taudactylus pleione. The sequence goes on from JAUIMM010001621.1 coordinate 536,792, forward strand.
ATGTCAGGCTGCGATCGCAATGCCAGTGCAAACATTTACATATCCCCGCTGACATTATGCTTAATTAATAAGTATACAAAACGCCCTGCCACGGAGCTTGTGCTGGCAGCCAGATGCACAGAAGGAGCTGGGTGCCCAGCAAATAGCACCCCTCTCCCCTCCTTGGCCAGCACCCCTGGCGAGTTTCATTCTGACCAAGGGGTAGATGTGCCCCTGCCCCTAGACTCTGCGTGGCTGAACAGCTCGCCCATCCCTAGTTATGGCCCTGGCATTATCAACAGACTGAGCTCCAAAAACGTTTCGCTTCCGCAGATTGATGAATAGGATAATCAGAATGTCCTAATCCACGGTATGGGGTCGGTGTTGTGCGTCGCTCCTTAAATGAAAGCAGGAGATATCGCCAAGGAGGAAGGAGGTGGTGGGGTGTTAGGTGCAATGGACCTCATTCAGAGTCTCTCGCTAGTGCTGTGCGCTCGCAAGCGGCCCGATGGTTTGTGTACGCGCATGCGCGCGCTTCGTTCTGCGCGTGCGCGAACTACTCTCTGCGATCGCAGGCCGCTCGCTCGCCCAAAGACAGCCCAGTGAAATGAGTGACAGGAGAGGCCGTTTGTGGGTGGTAACAGGGGCAGGACACTAATAACGGGGGAGTGGAGGTGCGAACGCAGGCGTGCCGGAGTGTTTCAATTAACACGTCGCGTCATAGTACACGTCACATGCCTGTTTTTTACACTGAAGTCCTCGCAGTGCTTGCAGCAGGATAAGGCAACCACAAGCGCTGCGATCGCCTACGATTGTCCTCGATGTACCAATGTTTTAATACACTTCCTGGAGATGACGTGTGCTGGTGGGCGGCTCTGCCTGTGCGATTGGACGTACGCTGGCCGCTCGCTAAGACATGGTGGGCGTGCTTATACCTTTGCGAGCGATTGCTTCCCGTGGCATCGCTTTGACAAAATTGCATACACTGGGGGCGAGCGATCGCATCTAGCGAGAGACTCTGAATGAGGTCCTGAGTCCGGGAATTGAGGCCTGCGAGGGAGGAACGACCACACCCCAAAGATGGCGGACTGCTGCTATATGGTGGCTTAGCATTTACAACAGGGTGTGGCAATGACCTCACACACTCGGCCGAGCTACCAACAGCACCATTTATTTACATCGCGGTGAGGTCATTATTAGTGCTTACATGACCCGGCGGCCATTATCCTAATCATTTGTCTCTGTACCACATTACCTCCCTCATGTACTCACCCTCTTCTTTGCCCGTTTCAATCGGATGACCCTGAGGTGGGAGAGACTGAACTGCGGATGAGTTGAGTATTTACCCCACATTATCTGCACCATGGTTTGTCCAGGTGTTCGCAGTTACTTGCTCGATCTAACGCTATTCCCAAATCTGAATCAGGCCCATGGCTTAGCCGCCTGCGATGTTGCACCATGTACTGTAAAACAAAAAACCCCAGAACCGAATGAAGTTCAACAGAATAAGCCCCAATATTGCCGCATCTTTGCGCATAATCTTCCGTCACACGAAACCAGAAACCTCTCAGTTCATCGTTTGGCTTTTTTTTCTCGTTAAATGCAAATATTATTTTTTGGGGGGACCTTGCAATATATTTTTTCATGACGCAGTAAAGATCAGGTTCATGTCCAGTTCAGTACGACTGTGTTAATATAAAAAGACTTCACGTGCGTAGTTTCCTGGAGGAATTTATCATCGTATGCTGGGCAGCATCAGGCTGAGAGGAATGCAGGGAGGATAAACAGCCTATGTAGCTGCAACTCCCTCCCAGCGGGTTTTCTAGGTTTCTTCTGCTACTGCAAATCTCAGCTATACCGAGATACGACCAGTCACCCCCCTATGTAACCACGTTAGTGTCTTCAGTACATCAAAGTGAGGTTTTCTCTAGAGGACTGAATAAAATAGTAAGGTACTATTGCAGTTCCATTTCTCAAAACCACAGGTTCTCAAACTCGGTCCTCAGGACCCCAAACAGTGCATGTTTTGCAGGTCTCCTCACATAATTACTAGTGAAATACTTAGCTGCACCTGTAGATCTTTTAAAATGCGTCAGTGAGTAATGAATACACCTGTGCACCTGCTGGGTGACCTGCAAAAAGTGAACTGTGTGGGGTCCTGTGGACAGAGGGCCTGATTCAGAGCCGCTCGTAAGCGTCCGCTCGTTTGCACTGAGCGATGTTCGCACAACTGCGCATGCGTACGGATTGTAATACGCATTCGCGAACCAGTCAGTGCGGCCGAAACTCGTTTGTTCGCAAAATAGCGAATGTCTGCTACTTTGAGTGACAGGAGGAGGCGTATGTGGGTGGTAACAGGGGAAGGTGCTTGAAAACGGGGAGTGGAATTCAGAACGCAGGCGTGCTTAAAGGTCAAAACGGGCGTTTTATGGGTGTGCATAATTAATACAGCAGCGTCAGCGACCACGTCACTTGTTTTTTTTTTAGTCAGAACTACTCGCAAAATAGCGGTTGAAAAAACCAACCTCAAGAATAGTGAGCAGTTCATACGCTGATCGATGTACTCGATTAATCTAATAGTGGACATGACGTATGATGCGAGCGGCCAGGGGGCGTATTTTTCAAAATTTCGACCACAAGTTTTGCTCGCTCGTTCAGACTTAGAGGCGTGAACAGACCGCAAAGTGCAAACGGTTCATTTGAATAGCCACCCCTTTTTTTTAAATGAACGACGGCAAATAGTGAGCGGCTCTGAATCAGGCCCAGAGTTTGAGAACCACTGCTCTAAACGTACAGCAGTATCATCCATCTTTCATTTCACAGTGTCACTGCTGAATCCGCCGCCTGCTCCGTTGTACAGAATGCCAAGGTCACTAAACGCAGGCGAAGAGGGGAGGAGTGGACGAAGACGGAATGTAAATGCAGAGAGCGGGATTTACTAAGCCTGAAATGCCATTTTTGTTTTAGTTTTGGCCGCATTCCTGTATGTACCAAGCACACAAAAGCGATACCTTCTTGGACCCGGTGGGTAATGCCATTTTTAGACGGCGTTACCCACTAGAAGCCTTTGGGCTTCTTATTACGTTTCTTCTGAGAGGGATCCAAATCGGATCCCTTCCACTGTCCCCCTGCAGCGTTCTGCGCAGAGAGATTTCTGGGAAATAAACACGGAAGTCCCTTTATCGAAGAGAATAGCTCTTATCGGGAGAGCTGTCCTTTGTGATTTTAATCTAATTTCTAGGTACATATTGGCGTTATTAATGTATCTTTTAAAAGAGGAAAGGTGGAGAAGTTTCCCGTGTTGGAAATGTGTGTGTACAGCTTTGTAGGTGTTGCTGAGTTCCGGTACACACCAGCCCCGAGACAACGAGCAGCCCAATTGCTTAACCAGTGGAGCGGTTTTATTGGTGTTTTTATATCAGATACAGCCGTACTCACTGTTATACACTGGTTTCCATAGAGTGGAAATTGGGCGGAGCAGGGTGATATACAAGTCACCAGCCGGCGAGTGTATCTAGTGACCAGGTAGCGGTACAGGGATGTTGGAAGGTGTTGCAGGTGGCGGTAATACCAGGGGCTTTTTTTTGAGCTATGCAGGAGACTACTGACAACACAATGACAAGATGGAGCCGTGCATGCACGGTAGCTAGGTCCTGCGGCCATCCTGGAACAGGGAATGAAACCTCCCTGGGGGAAGAAAATGGAGAGTGCGTGGTAGAAGCCTATAGCAGCCAATCAGCTTTTACAAAAGCTCAGGTAAAAATTACCAGGAGGGGCAGAAGGGTGATGATTAAACTGGCTTTTCAATGACACAGAAGGCAAGAGAGCCTTATAGAAACGTAGGAGATTGATGGCGAATTGGTCCACTTAACGTAAAATGAATATAACCTGCAAACTCCCTTTTTATGTCTCAGCGATGGCTTGACCTGTAGCATATGTTGTGCGGATAAAGAAAGCGTAGCATGGCGGTATCCCCCGGTCCCCACGGAAATCCTGCACTTTTACAGAAAATGATGAGATATTTCAGACGGATCAGAAGAGACGGGCTTCATTTATTTCTAAAAATTGTTCCGACATTTCCAGGAAGGGACAGCCACGCAACTCCCGATATAAAAGCGCGCTGTCATTAATTGCCGCCTTGGAAAGTTGCTGTTAACCACACCTGACCATTAAATTGGCTGGCGCGGACCTTTAAGTCACCTCTTAAAGACTGGAACCTCTTGTGCTGGGAGACACCAGCTAAATGCGATGCTGAATTACAGCACAAGAGACCTCAGTTTTGTGCAAAAGGTCAGTACACACTACAGTACGTATTCAGACATTCAGGACCGGAGGCCAAATCCAAGGGCACAAATATATTCCAGTTATGTGTGATGCTGTAAACAGGACATGGGAGAAGCATTTATAAATTCCAAAATATGGTTTTGTAGGAAAACAACATTGCGATCACAGCGTCTAGTTTTTCAATCAGCCCCCTGCATTAAAGGGCAACTATCCTTACGATAGAATAGGACTCATAGGGGGGACATGTACTGAGCCTTGGAGAGTGATAAAGTACCAACCAATCAGCTCCTGTCACTTTACAGACTGTGGTGAGTGTTTTTTGGCTGATTGGTTGGAGCACCATTATCATACACAACTAGCTTTATCACTCGTGAATGATAAAACTCGTTGATAAATAAGGTCACAATAGTCTGTAAAGTGACAGTTAGGAGCTGATTGGTTGGTACTTTATCTCTCTCCACTTTGTCCCTCTCCAAGGCTTAGTACATCTTCCTATTAGGGAGAGAGCAGAGTACACCCTCAGGTACTTATTCTGAATTTAGATTTGTCATATTCACACCTATGGAGTCATTTTGCAGCACCACAATGAATCACAGCTTTATTGCGCTTCTAGGAGGTGGCCAATCACACGGGACTGCACTAGCCTAATTACTGGGCCTCCCCTTGCATTATCAGAGCTGTGCAATAAAGCAAAAAAGTTCTTCCACCACGGAGACAGGACCCAAGGACTTGAACTGGGTCATCATTGGCCCCGCCAACGTCCCAATAAAGAGAAATGGGTGGGTGTCCTACTTGTTGCGAAATTTGGGAGTCTCCATTCATACGCGTAGGCAGGCAGCATGTGACACATACCTACGCTACGGCGGACCAGGACAGTTTCCTTTTTTTTTTTTGTAGTGAACCATTTGTCATAGTACAGCACATTTATATTTATATTTTATTTATAAACAGACTGAAATGTCCCCAAGCTACTTACAACTAAGCTATGACTAGATGAGGGCTGGTTAAGCACGAGGCTATTTAAGAGTCCTAATTTTTGGTAATTGGTTAGTGTAAGTAAGCTGTTGCTAGGCAGGGTCAGTAGGTTTGCAGGGGTGCTGTGTAGCCAATTAGAAGACAGCGAGGGGGCGTATACTTTGCAGGGGTATTTAGTCCAGCCTCTTTTCAATTGCAAGTCAGGCTGAGTAGAATCCGTATTGTGGTTTTGTTACCTCAGATATTTTCTCTGCCAATTTCTTTCATATTTCATCCCTTGTATTTTCTTTCTTCTCTATTTCACCCCTTTTACCTCCACCTTTCATACTATGTAATTTGATTTTTTTCCCCCTTTTTGCTAATATTTCCCCAACTGCTCCTCACCCCTTCCCTTTGCCAGTATACCCCGTCCAAAATGGCCCCGCCCCCAGGCGGCAGGCTGAGGCAGCCTGCCCGCTGTCATCCGCGGGTTACAGGTGCCCCAGCGTGGGCGTTCGGGTACCTGTTTCTGTGGCGTCGGAGGGGGAAGCTGCTTACCAAGCTCCTGCTCCGGCGTCTATCACCGGCCCCAGCGTGCAGCGCGGCTCTAGTGTTCCCGCGAGCCGTGAGACTTCCGCTCAGGACAGGGGAGCGGTCATTGATGACAGGAGCGCCGGGGACTGGGCATCCCTGGCCGCGTCGGTAAGTGATAGCCCCATGAGTCGGGGCGCGGGTTTCCCGGACCCCCGTGTGGATGTCCTAAATACCGGCAGCCGGATTCCCGACTGTCATATCCCGGCAAGGGTGAAATGCCGGGCGTCTAGATGTAGACGCCCGCATTTCCCCGACGCCGGGAGACTGGCGCCCGGCATCCCGATCGTAGTGATGCCGGGCGCCGCGAGCGGACAGCCGCAGGGGGGAGGGTTAGGTTTAGGGCTCCGGGGGGGACTTAGGGTTAGGCACCCCCTCGGGAGGGTTAGGCTAGGGGGAGGGAGGGTTAGGCACCCCCCCGGGGGACTTAGGTTTAGGCAGCGGGGAAGGGGGTGGTTAGGGTTAGGCACCCCTAAGGAGGGTTAGGTTAGTAGATACTTACCTATCCACGATCAGGATTTCCAGCGCTGTCGGGCTTCCGCTGCTTCTAACTCTGCTCTTGTCGGGCTGCCGCTGACGGGAATCGCTGTGGGGGTTCTTATAGCAGCTCCTACAGCTGTACATCGGCCAGGGTCCATGCTGCCAGCTGCGGGTGTGCTTCCAGCGGCTCCTGCGGCTTTATCCCAGCATGGGTCCATGTTGGCAGTTGCGGGGGCGCTGACAGCGCCCCTTGCAGCTGTTCCGCCATCAGGTTTGCTTGTGTCAACTGCAGGGGCTCCTGTGGTTGTTTCACAGACAAACAGCATGCTGCCATTGGTGGGGGCGCCCCCTGCAGGAGTGTCCCAATTTACTGTTTACCACCATTCTATGGCTACTACCTTTAATCTACCTGCGCAGCATGCTCCGTTTTTTACTTCTAGGGCTGCAGCGGGGTACTTGGATTCAGCTTTTCCTTCCTCTGTCACTTCAACGCTGCCTTACTTTCCAGTCTCTGCTAAGACCCCATTTAGCTCTCAATTCTCTCCAGCGTTTTCCTCTTCTGCACATGTTCAACCCACATGGTCCACGCCAGCTCGGTATGCAATGTCGTTCCCCCAGGGTAGTACCACATTGCCGGTATCATATCCGGCTTTTACCCCACCCACTTTGGTGGTCGGGCAGTTCCCCTATTGGCAGCCTCCTTATCCCCCTTCGCTGCGGTGCACATGCCGGGCAATTATACCCAATCATTTTCTCAGTTGCCTTCACCTCAGCCGGTTTCGACAGCTATAGCTTCACCCCCTCCCCCCCAACCTCCTCCATTCGTGGATCCTGCGCCCTTGCCTCCTTTAATGGTTTCTGCTTTTGTCCCCATGGTTCAGCCTAGCGTGTTATCAGGGCAATTGGTTCAGGTTGCGAGAGCACAGAAAAGGAGTCAGCCCGATGTCGACCAGTTGGAGACAGCGAGGGACTCATCCTGCGCGGTGGCAGGTGTTGCAGAGGAAGTGTCCGAACTTCCAGGTCTATCTAGATCCGGTGAGCATGAGGTTGTGCATGATTTGTCTGCCAGTTCTTCATCCGTTTCTAGTGTTAGCAGTGAGTTATCAGGATCACCTAAGCGCCCGCGTAAACTGGCCAAATTGATTGTGCCCTTCTTAACCAGCTGATGCGCTAAGCGTAAAGGTTCTAATTCTTCTGCCGCTCAAGCGGAACAGACATTGTACTCAGAAATGGTGCATTGTTCCAAAACGGCAGTAACTAGGGGTTTCAGAAAAAGGATGCAGGAAAAATTAAAAAAGGGAAGTATGTTGATGTTTTTACCCTTACGGAGGAAATGAGACGGGATTTAGAGAAGGCAAAAAAGTCGGGGGGTATGGAAGAGAACGACTTTAGGAGTTATTGTAACTTCTAAAGGCGATCTCTCCCATACCCCCAGACTTGGTTAAAGTTTTTTGGGGGGGTTTACAGCTTGCTACTCAGAGACCAGGCCCAATGAGCATCCCAACATGATCAAGAACATTTTCTTGATCCATGAGATGTTCATGAAATCCAGGGGATAAGTTTGATAGGACTATAATGAGAAATTCCGCAGAAAGCAGGACGGGAACTCAACCTTGCCCCTGGGTTATAAAGATGTAGAGGTTTGGCTAGAGGTCACCCTGCAGACTAGGAACGTAAATGAGGTCCAGGGCAAGAAACCGGCAGCAACTGTTAAGGGAGGCTCAGGGTATGTGGCAAAGGGTAAATGCTTTTGCATTTAACAATGGAAAATGTACTATGGGCTAAAATTGTCGTTTATGACACTCTAGTCGAATATCCGGGGCATCCCACCCAGCCAAGGACTGCAAGTTCTCAGCGGGAAGTGAACACACAGACCGGTCGCACACTGGCGGTGATGCGAAATTAGGCATCATCGCCGGTGGCAGAGTTGTGGAGGTGGTTAAGTAAGTACCCCCTTAGGGATGACGCCCAGTTTTTGTTAGATGGTTTTACTTTAGGTTTTCGTTTACCCATTAATAGTGAAGTGCAAGTTGTGTCTTGCAGGAAGGTGGATGCGGAAATTAACTTAGGGAGCATGTGTGGCCCTTTCCCCAACCCTCCTTTGCCCGGCTTGTGCATTTCTCCCCTCGACGCTATTCCAGGCGAATGTTGTAGAGTTCATGATCAGTTATTTGAGGATGTTCTCGATTTGATTCAGAGTTTTGGCCCAGGGGTCTTGTTAGCGAGTAAGAAGCCTTTCGGCTTTTGCTATTAAACCCAGATTCCCTGCGGTTTATGGGGTTGAAAATAGATGGGCAATTTTATGTTGATAAATGTTTGCCCATGGGTTGTTCTGTCTCTTGTGCCTATTTTGTGAAATTCAGCTCCTTCTTACATTGGTGCATCCAAGCAGGCACCGGGCATCACCCATTATTTGGATGATTTTCTCTTCATAGGTCCAACTAATAGTAATATTTGCCAGGAGCTTTTGTTCTCTGCCAGTGCTCTTTCGGGTTATGGGGGTTCCAGTTGCCAGGGATAAGATGGAGGGTCCCACTTGTTGTCTATCATACCTGGGCATTGAAGTAGATACGGGGGTAGGGTACTGTCGCATCCTTGCAGATAAGTTTCACAAGCTTCTGGGGTAAATTGAGGAGTGCTTAAGCGCAGATCGGGTGAGGTTACGTCACGTACAGTCGCTAATAGGCTCCATTAATTTTGCATGCAGGGTCATCCCTATGGGGAGGGGTTTTTTTGCCGGAAGCTGGAGAGAGCAACCGCAGGCGTTACTAAGCCGCACCATGCCATACGTTAATCTAGAGAGATCAAGGAAGATTTGCGGGTATGGGTAGCTTTCCTAGTTAATTTTAATTTAGAATTGATTTGGCCTTCAAGGCCACTATCTAATTATGCGCTACAACTTTTAACGGATGCGGCTGGCTCTTTCGGTTTTGGGGCTTTTTTCCAAGGGGGGTGGTGTGCTGCCCCTTACTCCCTGTCGTGGATTTCCCGTGGTTTCACAGCCAACTTATTTTTGTTGGAACTATTTCTGATAATTGTGGCTGTGGAATTATGGGCCAAGAGTTTGTCTAACCGAACCATCTTCGTTACCTCAGGCCCTGCGGCTTTTGAGTAATTTAGTTTTGACATGTTCTAGTTTTAACAAATTTTAGGGCAAAGCACATGCCGGGTGTTTCATCTTTGATAGATTCCACGTTTTGGTGCCAGGTGCTAACCCCCTTGGTTTAACACGTCCCCCTTATGTCGGGCAGATTGTCGATCAAGCATAACGGCGCTTGCGCAAAAATCCTGGGCGCCATACTCCCTGCGGGCGTATACAGCAGCATGGGAAGATTGGGAAGCTTATGGGCTTAGGCAAGAACACGAGGGTAAGTCAGCGGACCAATGTTTGCTGTCATTTGCGTGGGGTCATTATCAGTAGGGCAGGTCAAAGTCAGCATTGGCTGGTATCTCACTCCATTCTAAATTGTACCAGGTGTATGACCCCACCAGGTCGTTTGTCCTTCCAGGGCCCTTAAAGGTTGGGCCAGAAAAAACCCGACATCTGCCGATGCCCATCGACCTATCGAATTAAACTTGTTACAGGACCTGCTGTCAGTGCTTTCATCAGTAGCGGACTGAGGGGGTCATTCAGACCCGTTCGCGAGCAAAGGACGCTCACAAACGGGTCGATGTTGCCCCACTGCGTATGCGCACGACGGAGGGAGCTCCGTCGTGCGCATGCGCGAGACCCGGACTGCGACAACCAAGCTGTCACTCCGGGTCTCGCACCACAGGGGGCGTGCTGTCGATGTTGATTGACAGCACGCCCCCTTTGGTGGGCGTGCCTGCCAGACGGAGGCGTTCCCATGGGAACGCCTACCGTCTGAAGCCGGCCCCACTGACATCACTAGTGATGTCAGTGGGAGTGATTTTTGCTCTGATAGAGCCAAAATCACTCCAGGGCTTGCGGCAGCGAGACCCTACCGCAGGGTCTCAGTCGCAAGCCTGATGGTAACCCACAGCTATGCGAGCGTCCATGAGGACGCTCCAAGAAAAGGTAGGAGGGCCCTGATTCAGAGCGAGCGCTCTGGTCAGAGCGTTCAGCTCTGAATCAGGCCCTGAGTTCGAGGTAACACTTTTTCGAACGGCTTTTTGTTTTGCGTTTTTTTGGGCCTTTCGAATGAGTGAATGAAGTGAATTGGTGGCTGTGAATTAGAGTTCTTTACACACAGGTTTATTGGTTAAACATGTTTTAGTTAAAAAAAAAAAAAAAAGTCAGTGCTTTGTAAAATACCCCGTTCCAAAACTGACCAACTAGGCCGGGGACATTGGAGATCGATGAAAAGCCGCCCCTTCCTGTCAGAAAGACATTAGATGAATATGTATAGATTTCATGTGCTCTGACAAAGTATCCACATCGTTATAAAAAGGTAATACTATAATTAATAGATTTCAGTTACTCTTTATCGCACATAAAAACAAGCCATTAAAACGGTGACCACAGGACCCTGGAATAAACTGACTTTTCCATAAACAAGTCACAGGCATGAAAAAGTCTCCCCTCCTGGCAGCTTCCACAGAAGCCAAACCAGAAACCGGGGTCATGAATGGCCGTCTTCCAAGAATCGCCTACTGTAGAGAATACACGTCACCGTCATTCCAGAAGGGCAATGATGTCACCAGTCTCCATGCATCTATATTTATGGAACCTACTTGACTAGTTTTTGGACCTTGGTTCATGGGACAAGCGCAATGTGATTTGCATTATAACAGCCCTGCCTCCTGCTGCGTAATGCCCAGATTCGTGCCATCATGAGGTGGATTCAGAAGGGCAGTGTAACCCCCCCACATCCACCTCCCAGTATTCTGACTTCCAGAGATCTCCGGCTTAACACACAATCTACAACCTCCAGACACTAGTGCTCTTTCCCATACGAACTCCTCACACACCATCTCGTGATAAAGACACACACTCCCGATAATCGCCCAGTAACAGCATCACAACACTATGCACAGCCAAACAACGATAACTGTATAGAAGAAAGAGTAAAGGCGCACAGGGATTTACCCACCATGTACACGGAGAATAAACACTCTGCAGAAGAGAAAAGGTGCGGAGGTCCCGAAGCGTACAATAGTAGCAATAAATAGATTAACGGTAATGCTAAGAATAATCTATATAACATAATCAAGTGCTGATAAAAAGAACAATCTATATAATATAATCAAGTGCTGATAAAAGCTGACGAGGGGGAAGGGAATAAAAGTGGTAGAGAGAGAAGGAGAAACAGATGGGGGGGGACTGAAGATAAAGATGGAGACAGACTGACAAGAAATCCTCATCTTTCCTGAGAAAATCATTGTTCCATAGAAAATAACCTGTCAGCACTATATATATAATTTCATATATATTCCTCTAATATAAGGAAAATAGCTCCAGAAACGGCATCTCCCATATACCCTCATATGGCTGCCATCAACTTCAACCATTTCTTTGTCCTTTCACCACTAGAAGACCACAAACCGCCACGTCCATACCCTAATACAGGAGCCATTAGATTGTGAGCACATGTTCCAGCATAGCCATCGACCACGCACACATCTTACAGGCCCCAGTCATTGTTTAGAGGCCAAACCCCGAATGGTTCACTCGATGCTGGCAGCATTCTTCGGCCCCAGGACCCCCAGCGTGGAAAGGGGACATGGCGAGAGGGGCTGGCATGTGGCCACGTCTGAACGCCCACGTCCCTTCCCCTGCAGCCTGACATAAGCTGGACTTAGGCCAAGTCAGAGATGGGAACGTTTCCTTAATCGATAACGGTGGTTATAAAATGCAAGTTCTACTATTTATAACAGAAAACTAGATCAGCTCCAGGTTGGCGTTGCTATTATTGTCCGAGATAGACGGCGCTGACGTTTTAGCAATGCTACATATAGGCTATTTCCCCTGCTCCGCACTGTGCTCAGAGGAGAGTGGAAGCGCACTGACAGAGACTTGCCATAACGAAATATTATTTCCTCTCTGAACACATCTTGTCTCCTAGAGCCGGTAATCGGACAATGGCTTCGGAAGGAAGGGCCCGAGCGTGAAGCTAATTAGGCTGCTAGGAATAGCGATTTTACACCGCTACAGGACAGGGACTATAGACAGAATATTTGCATGTACAGTAACAGGAAACACAAATGTTTGGTACAAATAAAAGGCTAACACATGATCAGGACAATGCTTTGCTTCCTCTCCCGGACACAAGACACAGACAAGATACAGGCTCACACATAGGTTGTTATAAAATCCTTTACCCTCTAAGGGCCGTTATTTAATTAGAAGCGAAAAGTCCGTTTCGGCGATACTTTTTTGCCGATGTCGTCATTTTCAACTTATCCCCCCTTATTCAGTTGTAGCGTGTTTTCACTGGTGCGAAAACGCAATGCAATGTAATAGGCAAAAAAGTTTCGCCTATGAATACCTGGCGGAAAAAAAAAAAGTGCAAAATTGGGGTTTCGGGGTACAAGTACAAAAACACCCAGCCTCCCTAAGGATAACTGCATTAAAAAAACCAAACAAAAAAAAAGAGACTTCTGGACACCCCAAAAAAGTACTTTTGTTTTGGGGGTGAAAAATTCAAAGTTGGGGTACATACTTAAAAACTAGCAAAATAGACTCCAGGGGGGTCCCCAAGTATGCCCCAGGTGTTTTTATAATTGCAGGTGGATTTTTCATATTTAAAACTTCACAACTGCAACTTCAAAATATGCTAGTACCCATTTTCATGTACCCCAAATTTGATGGGAATACTTAATTGAAAAAAACCCCCTCCAGACTACAATTGTTCACCACTTTTTAAAATATGCAAAATAGCGCCTATTGAGACCATTTAAAGTGGCCAAATACCTTCAGCAGTTATTCGGGGGGGTACCCATAGTGATCCCCCATGTCAGTGCATCTTTTGGGGGTTGTCGGGCAGATTTCTCCAAAACAGACCGAACTTTTCGCCGATGTCAGTTTCACCGGGTCCCGTCTTTGCCGATTTTAAATTGAATACGGGGATACGCTGGCACGCACGCAATTCTTCTTCACACCTGTAACCAGCGATGTCGGCAAAAAGTCCGTCAACTGACTTTTCGCTTCTAATTGAATACGGCCCCAAGTATGTGTTTATTTTTATAATTTTAACTTATATCTCGTATTTTGCAGGTATTCATCAGAGTCTTCTATATCTAGGGGCCTGTACTCAATGTATGACAGGGCCGCCTGGACCTGAGGCTAGAGGCACTCGTAATATAAACTGATGGCATCTATCATTGGGGTGGGTCGGCTGATTTGGCTCAAAGAACGAGTTGTCCCATCATGCCTTGCCACAGACCCACAGTCTCAGATTCAGCAGGGGACTGCTGAGGCCAATGCAGTCGGGTGAGTCCAAAGCCACTTTCTGCCTAAAGGCATTGCCGTTCCCTGATAGTACAGAGACGCAGAATATTTTATCCCTATATAAAGTTCCCGGAGTGCAATTAAAATGTTGGCATGAAGCTTCCCTTTACAATGTTTGACATTAAAGAGGAGATTAGCATTTAAACCGGAAGGTTCTAACGGCAATATGGCTTTTTATAAATTGCGCCTGGCGAAGTGGTAGGTTAACCCTTAGTGTTTCCAGTCAGTATTGCTCAGCTGTCCCGGCGATTCTTTCTGCGCTTAAAATAAATCAGCCTTATCGCTACAATGGAGGGGTGATTGATAAACAGGCCGCTGAATGCGATTCGTCTGCCTCACGGCTGGCTATTGACATTTGTTAGCAATCATCTTCCGCGCTGAAACGTCTCGTTCCATAGGCCCATTGGCTGACATTACATTTTGGTGCAAAATTTGCACTGAACTGTAGCAATAATTCAGCCATTACCTTTTACCGTATCTGTCTAGCGCAAGCTAGGCGATAAAAACTAGTGCCTCAGGGGTTTCTACAGATAGTGCAAAAGTTACAGCTAAATGCGATGTTTGCGAATGCGTCATTATGAACATTTTCGACACGAAGTTCGATGTTTATAAAAATAAAGTAATAACTGAACCGAGATCATACTCTTACACACATTGTAGAACGGGAAACTTTGCACATAGTATGTACAATATCTTTTATATAAAGGATTTGTATATTAGATCGAGGAGACCTTTAGGCCTCTTACTCACTGGCATAACAACCAAGTCATACTAACACATGTAAACATGTATAGACCTCATACCCACGTGTGCCTACGGTCTGCAGGATGACACTCTGGGCCCGATTCAGACCCGGTCGCAAGCGCCGAGCGCTCTCAACCGGGTCGATGGTGGCCCAGAGCGCATGCGCACGACAGAGCCGGCTCCGTCATGCGCGAGACCTGGATAGCGACAGGCAAGCCGTCGCTCCGGGTCTCGTACCAAAGGGGGCGTGCTGTTGATGTTGAGTGACAGCACGCCCCCTTTGGTGGGTGGGCCGGGGGAGTGGCTGCCCAAACGGAGGCGTTCCCATGTGAACGCCTCCGTTTGGGGCCGGCCCCACTGACAGCACGAGTGATATCAGTGGGAGAGATTTCTGCTCTGTTTGAGACGAAATCTCTCTGGGGCTTGCGGCAACGAGTCCCTACCACAAGAATCTCGTCGCAAGCCCGATGGTCGTGACCATCTTCCTGGCTGCTCGCTATAGCTGTGGGTGGACACCCACAGCTATGCGAGCGGCCAGGAGCCCGCTCTAAAAAAAAATAGCCCGGCCCTGATTCAGAGCGAGCGCTATGTCAGAGCGTACGGCTCTGAATCAGGGCCTCTATTCCAGTGTTTCCCAAACTCATTCCTCAGGGTACACTAACAGTGAATCACAAGTGAAATCATTAGATACACCTGTATATCTTTTAAAATGTGTCAGCCTATAAATGACTACAACATGGAAACCATGCACTGTTAGGCTGCGTACACACCTATAGATTTATCTTGTGGGAAGGAAAATATCTGGTAATTTATGGGAGCAAATAGCAAAAGAAATTTGCTCCCAAACACTGGAAAACGGAGCAGATTTTCCTTCCCACCAGACAGATTGGGTAGATATATCTATAGGTGCGTACGCAGTCTTAGGGTGGGTACACACTAGAGCGATATCGGCACGATATGTTGAACCGGAACGACATATCGCACAGAGTGTATGCTCTATCGCACACTCCTGTGCAACAACATCAGTGTCGTTCCATTTGACGTGCCGCACATCAGATGGAACAACCCGGGTGACAACGCCATACAGGCGAGTGGAGCGGGGGAACGATATATATATCGGGCGTTCGTACACCACATCGTGCAGTGTGTACGGCCGACTGCTAGATCGTTAGATTGGGCAGTGGGTCGGCTACGTTACACATCGTTCTAATGAGTTTGGGAAACACTGTTCACTGCAAAAGGAAGCATTGGCGGCACGTTTTTTTTTTTACATTTTCTTAACATTTAGAGGGTAACCTGCCTAAAAAATAATATATAATAAATAATAAAAACAACAAAAAAAAAACTTTAATAAGTATAAATGTAATTGCTTATGTCAGAGGTTCCCAAATGCGGTCCTCAGGGCTCCCCAACAGTTCCTGTTTTAGAGATATCCACGGTTGGGCACAGGTGACTTAATTAGGGTCTCAGTCAATGATCAACCATGGATATCTCTAAAACCTGAAATGTTGGGGAGCCTTGAGGACCGCGTTTGGGAACCTCTGGCTTAAGTTATTTATTTATTTATTTTTTTTGCTGTCTGTAAAAGTCTGATGTTGAAAAATGCTGCGAGGTTAAAAAAATTTAATATAAAATTACATTTAAAAAAAAAAAAAACATACAAAAAAATAAATAAATAAATCTGCCACCCCCAAACAGTAAAATTATTTTGACAAAGATATGAACACTGAATAAAATACACAATACTCTATACGGATTTATTGACAAACTTTGATATCTCTTAATACAGCAGGCACATTGGCGTCAATGTTTGGCATAGGACAATCAAAAAGAATTGCACTTGACCATTACACAGTTACGTCACGTTTTTGTGGTACACACCAACTTTTCAAGGGTTGTACAAGTTTAGTGTCAGATCCTTATTTGGCATAATAAAACTGACATTCAGAATGAAATGTGGAGGACAGTAATACATGTCTCGTCGCGCAGTACAGAAGTGCTAATCGTTTCACTCACTCATACTTCTCTCTACTCAAATCATTCCTTACAGAGGTGGAATTTACATTTTCTGAAAATGTTTTCTAAAAAAAAAAAATAAAAAAAAATGTAGAACGGTTTTATCGGGCTTGGCTGACACTTTGGCATATAAAAGCGGATGAGTATTTAATTATGGATATTTGTCTTCTGTTCTGCAGAAGCTGCTTTATTGACTGACGAAACAGGTCAGGACATTCCCTGACCAATCTGTGTTGCGACTGGCACCCAAGATGGGTACAGTCAACAGAATTAAGAATTGGTTTAATATACTTGGGAAGCAGACACCCAATACACCCGCTGGGTTGCTAATAAAATTTTGGAGCAGCTGGATGAATTATCTGTTTGCATACATGTTGGCCATGGAAATATTTAATGCTAAGCACACACTCCAATGCAGTCTTTCAGCACGCTCGGGGAACAGTCAAAACATGGAATCACTGGTCACCAAGGTTTTGGACCTGTTGGACTGTGATTACATTTAAGTGGGTGGTTGGAAGGTCATTTGTTTATTTGACAAGTCATGCCGGGTCTCATATCAGCATGTATGTGCGTTTGTCAAGTTGACCAACTTTCATGTGGAGCAGAGTTGGTCGACCACGTTGGCAATCAATGCTAGATTTAGAAAATTGGTTATTACAGGTACTTGTTGGTCCCTATATACACAAGTCTGCGGCGAAAGGAACAAAAGGGCAGTGCAGGCGCATAATCGTGTGTGTGTGCAACCAGGATCTGGGTACAGAATTTGTAGAAAGGTTTCATCTCTCTGAAACACGGTCCCTCAAGATGAACTACAGTTATTCGATGCTAAAGGTTCCAATTCATAATGTTCGTGTTGTACTTCTGCTTTTGCACCTCGCGTGTCCAACTGATATTTATTACTGTGGTTCATTTTGTTCTGTCCTCTTTCGGGCGCGCTCGATGACAACGCTTGCGAAAAAGCTTTAAACTGTATCTTTTTTGGCAGTGGTATTTGCCCGCAGCTTCCCTGAGGACCAAGGCAACGGCAAATACATTGGAAAAAGAAAGTGGCGAAGGCCCAGCTGATGCACATAATAAGCATCATGAAGGTGCCCAGCTGGGTGTAAGCTAGAACCGTTGAGGGCATCATCATGGCCCCTGCCACAAAGGTAGTCAGTGCAGCCATGGCTATGGCAGAACCCATCCGGCTGAGAGAGAAGACCACTTTGCCTTCCCGGTCCGGTTCTGGAGCGAGACGGTAGGCAATGCCGTAATGTACGGCAAAATCCACGGACAGGCCCACAGCAACGGATATGGTGACCGATTCTAAAACATTTAATTCCCATCCTAGGAGGACCAGAGAACCGACGGTAACAAAGATGGTGCCCGCAATGGAAACTATGGCATACAGACTTATAATTACGTTCCATGTGGTAAGGAGCATGACACTAAAAGCTACGGCGACAGACAAGCCCATGGCAATCAACGTTCCATCGGAAAGACTGTCTTGTAAATCATAAAACTCGAGATTGCTGACAAACCATCCGTTGCTGAGGCCAACGGGAGCAGACTGCAGTTCCTTGGCAATCCAGGCATCAACCTCCCTGTAGAAATGGTGCATCTTTTCATAGGCAAAGGTGAAAAGGTAAGTACTTTTAAATTGTAATACGACAGCCCGGATGGTGTCGTTGATGTCAAACCTTGGACCTGGCGTCTTGCTGTCCAAGTGATAACCGGTGCTTCTTTCGAGCTCCATGATAGCCCTTTTAATGCAGAGCTCAAAAACTTCCTGTTTATAGGGAAATTTAGACTGGCTGCAACATGGGTAAAGGGCAGGTTCGTCGCAGTCCTGATTCTCCATCCACTGTTTAAAGGTCTCAATGAAACAGCTGGTGAAGTCCTGTTCGTCGGTTTGGTAGAAGAAGGTTTGGTTTTTTAACTTTTGGCAAAAGTTCAAAATCCATTGTTGCGAGGCAGGGCTGGCAATATTAAAGCTACTGTCCAGTTTGAGTTTGCCCTTGCTTTTTGGATTTAGGGGATTCCCATTGTCCTCCGGGGAAATCCCCCAAATGATTGTGATAGGCATGTGGAGCTCCTCTCCGTGGTGGACCCGCTCAAACATAAACAACTTTTTGTACTCAGCATCGTACCGTTCAAAGGGATGAGAGGACCGGAACACCTGGAACTCGGACAGTTCCAACGACGGGAGCTTCATCTTTGGATTAACGCAGACGATGTACGCTCCACCGATGGTTATCGCAAGGAAACAGAACACCCAAACATATCTGAATTTAATAACAATACATGGCAGCACTTTCTCGAAGAAAATCCTTGAGGCTTCCGAAATAGCAAAGAGAAGCTTCTGTACCTTCTGGTACATTACATTCCAGCAGCTCTTCTTGTTGTAAGGCCGTTGTTGGGGAACCTTGAAACATGTGAAGATGTTGAGAAGATAACGTTCATGTAAGACAACTACGGCAGGGAGCCACGTGACCATGAGAAGATAATTCACCAATATGGCGGTGCCGGCGTAGACTCCAAAACACCTGATGGCGGTGATATTGCTGACGTAGTTGGCGTAGAAAGCCGCAGCGGTGGTGAAGCTGGTGACAAACATGGAGAGAGCAGCATGTTGCAGAGTGATACTAACCGTCTCCGATGTCTCTGCGTGAGGTTTGTCAAACTTTGTGTAATTCCAGACGTCGCATAAGACGAAAGCGTCATCTGCCCCAATTCCAACAAGAATTATCAGTGCAGTGAGGTTCATGAAGGGGAAAAATTCAAAGTTAAATACTACCCGATAGAGGAAATAAGATACAATCAGTGAACTTATAATGGCAAACATGGTCATCAGTGTGATAAACATGGATCTTGTGTATATACACATGACCAGAAGGACAATTACAATGGCGATGGCTGGATACACGGTATCCATTAGGAGATAGTCTTGAAATAAGCTATGTTTGATTCCAAACTCAATTCCCGTGATGGTCGTTACACCGTCAGAACAATTCCAGTTCTCAAAATTATCCAGAAAAAGGTTCATCATGGAATCCCCTTTCTCCGTTGGGGAGAAAAGCATGCTGTGCCGTAGAACCGGGGTGGTGTAATCCACATTCTTTGGATTGAAGAAGTCTTTGTCTACCAAGTAGTGTAGGATCTGGTAGACGGCGTTGTACTTGGTACATTTCCGCGGCACGTTGGTGCACTTCAGCTGGTCCTTCCTTTTGGCTGCCATGTCCCAGCAATCTGGTCCCAACGTTCCATTGTGGTAATATTTGGCACAAGTACGAATCAGTTTGAGCGTATGAGAGACATCTCGGTCTACAATCTTCTGACAGGACGATCGGTTATTGAGAATTGCAATGTAGTTCCCTAGGGTCCAGCTGGGGCAACAGGAGTCTGCAGTGGTCCGCTGGCACAAGTCCGCAAACTGTGGGTGGGATCTGATCTGTAGAGGAGATAATAAAAATAAGTCTGAATATTTTAAGTGTAATTTGTTTACTTTTTTTTATAATACAGCTCACAACCACCAGCAGATGAAATTGTCCACAGCAAAAACTAAATAAAAACACATTTGGGTCAATCCTATTAGGTGTGAATTGAGCGTAGTGAGTTTGTTTCTTGAAACTCACAAACTTCGTGGCGAAGCGCGCTCCGATCCAATTAAAAATCCCCATTCGCACTGCTCGCAGGAGGAGGAGTGCGAATTGACTGCCAAATGAGATTTGCGAGAAATGCATGAAAATGTGGGGAGACCATCCTGGACCCCCCAAAATGGATAATTTCGCTAGCAGGACCATATAGAAGGCTGTTTGTGGGCATTAGGGAGGTACTGTAGGTTTTTAAATGGCTGATTTGTGAAGGGGTTTTAAATGCAAGAAAAAATGATAAAAAAAAATATCTAACTATTTGTTTAATCTCAAACGAAAAAAAAAAAAAAAAAAAAAATTTGGAAAAAGGGCGATTTTGGGGTACTTTGAGGGCACCTTGAAAATTTTTTTTTTATAAACAATTCTTTTTCAACTAAAAAATTAATGTAATTAAATTTGGGGTGCCTAAACTAATGAAAAAGTTGATTTTGGGGCAATTTGAGGACATTTTTTTTACCCCCAAAAAATGACATGTATTGGACCAATGAAGCTAATTGGAAACTTCCAAATGCCTAATTAGTCATTAGGGGGGGGGGGGGGGGGATATCCAAGGGGATCAGCGCAGTGTCCAGACATTCTAACCTTAAAATAAAGATTTTCCCATCTCTCACCCTCAGGGAGGTGCGTGGAAAGTTGCGAATTCAGTCTGACTGATTCAGTGCGATTTGCTAATTGGATTGCAAAATTAACTTGCTATGCGAATTCGAAGTGGAAATAGCAACTCGCACCTAATAGGATTTACCCCATTATATATATATCAATTGTAAAGCGCAACGGAATATGCTGCGCTATATAAGAAACTGTTAATAAATAAACAAAAAAGCAAATTCTTTCGCATTCTGGATATGGGAGACTCAACCTGTATTACATTATTGACTAAGAGAGACCCTGACAGACTGTACACATCAGCGCTTACACTGTACTGGCTGCATACACAGCACTGAGACCCTGACAGACTGTACACATCAGCGCTTACACTGTACTGGCTGCATACACAGCACTGAGACCCTGACAGACTGTACACATCAGCGCTTACACTGTACTGGCTGCATACACAGCACTGAGACCCTGACAGACTGTACACATCAGCGCTTATACTGTACTGGCTGCATACACAGCACTGAGACCCTGACAGACTGTACACATCAGCGCTTACACTGTACTGGCTGCATACACAGCACTGAGACCCTGACAGACTGTACACATCAGCGTTTACACTGTACTGGCTGCATACACAGCACTGAGACCCTGACAGACTGTACACATCAGCGCTTACACTGTACTGGCTGCATACACAGCACTGAGACTCTGACAGACTGTACACATCAGCGTTTACACTGTACTGGCTGCATACACAGCACTGAGACCCTGACAGACTGTACACATCAGCGTTTACACTGTACTGGCTGCATACACAGCACTGAGACTCTGACAGACTGTACACATCAGCGCTTATACTGTACTGGCTGCATACACAGCACTGAGACCCTGACAGACTGTACACATCAGCGCTTACACTGTACTGGCTGCATACACAGCACTGAGACTCTGACAGACTGTACACATCAGCGCTTACACTGTACTGGCTGCATACACAGCACTGAGACCCTGACAGACTGTACACATCAGCGCTTACACTGTACTGGCTGCATACACAGCACTGAGACCCTGACAGACTGTACACATCAGCGCTTATACTGTACTGGCTGCATACACAGCACTGAGACCCTGACAGACTGTACACATCAGCGCTTATACTGTACTGGCTGCATACACAGCACTGAGACCCTGACAGACTGTACACATCAGCGCTTACACTGTACTGGCTGCATACACAGCACTGAGACCCTGACAGACTGTACACATCAGCGTTTACACTGTACTGGCTGCATACACAGCACTGAGACCCTGACAGACTGTACACATCAGCGCTTACACTGTACTGGCTGCATACACAGCACTGAGACCCTGACAGACTGTACACATCAGCGCTTATACTGTACTGGCTGCATACACAGCACTGAGACCCTGACAGACTGTACACATCAGCGCTTATACTGTACTGGCTGCATACACAGCACTGAGACCCTGACAGACTGTACACATCAGCGTTTACACTGTACTGGCTGCATACACAGCACTGAGACCCTGACAGACTGTACACATCAGCGCTTACACTGTACTGGCTGCATACACAGCACTGAGACCCTGACAGACTGTACACATCAGCGCTTATACTGTACTGGCTGCATACACAGCACTGAGACCCTGACAGACTGTACACATCAGCGCTTACACTGTACTGGCTGCATACACAGCACTGAGACTCTGACAGACTGTACACATCAGCGCTTACACTGTACTGGCTGCATACACAGCACTGAGACCCTGACAGACTGTACACATCAGCGCTTACACTGTACTGGCTGCATACACAGCACTGAGACCCTGACAGACTGTACACATCAGCGCTTATACTGTACTGGCTGCATACACAGCACTGAGACCCTGACAGACTGTACACATCAGCGCTTACACTGTACTGGCTGCATACACAGCACTGAGACCCTGACAGACTGTACACATCAGCGCTTATACTGTACTGGCTGCATACACAGCACTGAGACCCTGACAGACTGTACACATCAGCGCTTACACTGTACTGGCTGCATACACAGCACTGAGACCCTGACAGACTGTACACATCAGCGCTTATACTGTACTGGCTGCATACACAGCACTGAGACCCTGACAGACTGTACACATCAGCGTTTACACTGTACTGGCTGCATACACAGCACTGAGACCCTGACAGACTGTACACATCAGCGCTTATACTGTACTGGCTGCATACACAGCACTGAGACCCTGACAGACTGTACACATCAGCGCTTACACTGTACTGGCTGCATACACAGCACTGAGACTCTGACAGACTGTACACATCAGCGCTTACACTGTACTGGCTGCATACACAGCACTGAGACTCTGACAGACTGTACACATCAGCGCTTACACTGTACTGGCTGCATACACAGCACTGAGACCCTGACAGACTGTACACATCAGCGCTTACACTGTACTGGCTGCATACACAGCACTGAGACTCTGACAGACTGTACACATCAGCGCTTACACTGTACTGGCTGCATACACAGCACTGAGACCCTGACAGACTGTACACATCAGCGCTTACACTGTACTGGCTGCATACACAGCACTGAGACTCTGACAGACTGTACACATCAGCGCTTACACTGTACTGGCTGCATACACAGCACTGAGACTCTGACAGACTGTACACATCAGCGCTTACACTGTACTGGCTGCATACACAGCACTGAGACCCTGACAGACTGTACACATCAGCGCTTACACTGTACTGGCTGCATACACAGCACTGAGACTCTGACAGACTGTACACATCAGCGTTTACACTGTACTGGCTGCATACACAGCACTGAGACCCTGACAGACTGTACACATCAGCGCTTACACTGTACTGGCTGCATACACAGCACTGAGACCCTGACAGACTGTACACATCAGCGCTTATACTGTACTGGCTGCATACACAGCACTGAGACCCTGACAGACTGTACACATCAGCGCTTATACTGTACTGGCTGCATACACAGCACTGAGACCCTGACAGACTGTACACATCAGCGTTTACACTGTACTGGCTGCATACACAGCACTGAGACCCTGACAGACTGTACACATCAGCGCTTATACTGTACTGGCTGCATACACAGCACTGAGACCCTGACAGACTGTACACATCAGCGCTTACACTGTACTGGCTGCATACACAGCACTGAGACCCTGACAGACTGTACACATCAGCGCTTATACTGTACTGGCTGCATACACAGCACTGAGACCCTGACAGACTGTACACATCAGCGTTTACACTGTACTGGCTGCATACACAGCACTGAGACCCTGACAGACTGTACACATCAGCGCTTATACTGTACTGGCTGCATACACAGCACTGAGACCCTGACAGACTGTACACATCAGCGCTTATACTGTACTGGCTGCATACACAGCACTGAGACCCTGACAGACTGTACACATCAGCGCTTACACTGTACTGGCTGCATACACAGCACTGAGACCCTGACAGACTGTACACATCAGCGCTTATACTGTACTGGCTGCATACACAGCACTGAGACCCTGACAGACTGTACACATCAGCGCTTACACTGTACTGGCTGCATACACAGCACTGAGACCCTGACAGACTGTACACATCAGCGCTTATACTGTACTGGCTGCATACACAGCACTGAGACCCTGACAGACTGTACACATCAGCGCTTACACTGTACTGGCTGCATACACAGCACTGAGACCCTGACAGACTGTACACATCAGCGCTTATACTGTACTGGCTGCATACACAGCACTGAGACCCTGACAGACTGTACACATCAGCGTTTACACTGTACTGGCTGCATACACAGCACTGAGACCCTGACAGACTGGACACATCAGCGCTTATACTGTACTGGCTGCATACACAGCACTGAGACCCTGACAGACTGTACACATCAGCGCTTACACTGTACTGGCTGCATACACAGCACTGAGACTCTGACAGACTGTACACATCAGCGCTTACACTGTACTGGCTGCATACACAGCACTGAGACTCTGACAGACTGTACACATCAGCGCTTACACTGTACTGGCTGCATACACAGCACTGAGACCTCTGACAGACTGTACACATCAGCGCTTACACTGTACTGGCTGCATACACAGCACTGAGACCCTGACAGACTGTACACATCAGCGCTTACACTGTACTGGCTGCATACACAGCACTGAGACCTCTGACAGACTGTACACATCAGCGCTTACACTGTACTGGCTGCATACACAGCACTGAGACTCTGACAGACTGTACACATCAGCGCTTACACTGTACTGGCTGCATACACAGCACTGAGACCCTGACAGACTGTACACATCAGCGCTTACACTGTACTGGCTGCATACACAGCACTGAGACTCTGACAGACTGTACACATCAGCGCTTACACTGTACTGGCTGCATACACAGCACTGAGACCCTGACAGACTGTACACATCAGCGCTTACACTGTACTGGCTGCATACACAGCACTGAGACCCTGACAGACTGTACACATCAGCGCTTATACTGTACTGGCTGCATACACAGCACTGAGACCCTGACAGACTGTACACATCAGCGCTTATACTGTACTGGCTGCATACACAGCACTGAGACCCTGACAGACTGTACACATCAGCGTTTACACTGTACTGGCTGCATACACAGCACTGAGACCCTGACAGACTGTACACATCAGCGCTTATACTGTACTGGCTGCATACACAGCACTGAGACCCTGACAGACTGTACACATCAGCGCTTACACTGTACTGGCTGCATACACAGCACTGAGACCCTGACAGACTGTACACATCAGCGCTTATACTGTACTGGCTGCATACACAGCACTGAGACCCTGACAGACTGTACACATCAGCGTTTACACTGTACTGGCTGCATACACAGCACTGAGACCCTGACAGACTGTACACATCAGCGCTTATACTGTACTGGCTGCATACACAGCACTGAGACCCTGACAGACTGTACACATCAGCGCTTACACTGTACTGGCTGCATACACAGCACTGAGACCCTGACAGACTGTACACATCAGCGCTTACACTGTACTGGCTGCATACACAGCACTGAGACTCTGACAGACTGTACACATCAGCGCTTACACTGTACTGGCTGCATACACAGCACTGAGACCCTGACAGACTGTACACATCAGCGCTTACACTGTACTGGCTGCATACACAGCACTGAGACCCTGACAGACTGTACACATCAGCGCTTACACTGTACTGGCTGCATACACAGCACTGAGACCCTGACAGACTGTACACATCAGCGCTTACACTGTACTGGCTGCATACACAGCACTGAGACCCTGACAGACTGTACACATCAGCGCTTATACTGTACTGGCTGCATACACAGCA